>JAXQQM020076625.1:0-134886 GCA_034641835.2 Pinus albicaulis | reverse complement strand
TTTGACGGCACTCCAATCCAATCTCCAGAGAGAGAGTTATTGAACTTTTCCCACGATCACCTCTTTGAGATGAAATTCAGGAGCCTGAAAAAGCACTACCTTCCACAGATCATATCTCCAAAAATATTGCGAACCAAGCTCTGAAATTTTTTGACGAATTTCCTCAAGATTTCAGCTTCGCACCATACAAATTTCAGATTCTGAACCTTCGTAGAAAAATTTTTATAGCGAAAATTCCACGATGACCTGTTTAGGAGCTTGAAAAAAGACCTAACTTACACAGATGATATCTCCTAAAATATTGCGAACTAAGATCTGAAATTTTTAGTCACGATTCCTCAGGATTTCGGCTTCGCACCCTAAAAATTTCAGCTTCTGAAACTTCGTAGAAAAAAATTTATAGCGAAAATGCCACGATGACCTGTTTGGAGCAGCGAAACCCTAGAATCCAAAGCTCTGATACCAAATGTTGTGTAACCAGCTCCAAAAATAGAAGAAAAGAGATATAAACGCCTTATAAATGAGCCACTTCGAGGGGGCAACCTCCAATACATTACATAAATGAACACTTCTTGGATGATACAATTTACAAAACCTCCTTTCTATATATAGGAGTCCATGGGGCCATAATGTAATCCTAGTGGGCCACAATGTAATCCTAGCCGACCTAACAATAATAATTTAAGGGCACTATAATAACAAAATGGGGGTTACAAGGGTACAATAATAACAATAAGAGGTTTACACTAACAATAATAAGGGGCTATACTAGTGATATAGGGACCTAACAGTAACCTGCAAGAGCACATGACCCCCAAGCTTCATTTCATTCACCTAAGTAGACTACTGATTACTAATAGGTGGATGGAATGAAGGTTCATTTACGAGATCAGATGAAAGACTCGACTTAATTAGGAGAGGATTTGTTTCATTTTTTAACGAGCTTGACATAGGAAAAGAACTATGCTCAAGGATATATTTCATTTTTTAACAAGGTTGACACAGTAAAAGGAACTATCCTCAAGGGAACCTATTTTTTTTTTTTAATGAGGTTGACATAGGAAAATGAACTCTCCTCATGGAAATGTTTCATTTTTTAACAAGGTTGACACAGTAAAAGGAACTCTCCTCATAATGAACTGATTCAGTTTTTTTTGAGGTTGACACAGTAGAAGAACCATCCTCAAGAGGACCTGATCATGGCTTTGAACTAGAAGAAACACATGTCAAGGGACACACCTCGATCATGGCTTCCAAGAGGTCTTCATAAGATGGAAGAACATTTCTCTGGAAGGAACACATGTCAAGGGACTCAATAGGGATAAGAACATCACGTTAAAATAATCCCATAGGGTCTTACATGTCAATTATCGGATCTGAGTCAAAGGAAGTTGAGAAAACAGTGAGAGGCTCGCTTGCATTGATAACTAAAAACATGGAACTGGTTACCACATAATTAGCCCGTGGCGGGGTATATACCACTTCCGTATAAGGAAAATTTAGGGTTTTCGGATGGTTGGTAGTTGAATCAAGACTAAGGAATGAAATTTGGTCAACAGTCACAATGTTTCCATTGTGAGGGCAAGACATCACGTGAAAGAGTGTCGATACGACAACTTTCATTGCATAGACATAGTTTCGCCCAAGGAGTAAATTGAAATCCAAGGGGCCTCGGACTACCATAAGATCAATACAAACAATTTACCTTCCAAGGTAATAGGAAACTTAGGAAGGATCCCTAAAGGTTCACTAATGGTTCTATTAAAAGCTGCCAGATTTTGAGTAACAGGCACAAGTTGAGGGGAACCCAGAGCTTGCCAAGCAGTTGAGGATAAAATACTAACATAAGCACCTTTGTCTACATTCGTGTGATGCACATTCTTACCATGAACCTTCACAATTATTTGGAAATGGATGGAGGAAGGAAGAAGAGGTTCTGCCAGTCTATTCCAATCAAAGGAAAATACCTCAATACTTGGAGGGGGTTCTGTAGAAATAGGCGAAATTCCTCCTCATGTAGAAGAATTTGATGTAACAAGAAGAACCTGAGCGGTGTGAATTTCACTCTCTTCAGGGATAGTAGGATCAATCGAATGTGAAATCAAGTCGACCACTTGATCAACTAATGCATCATCAACCTGAGTGATATGAGTTTTACTCTCCAATGTAAGAGTGGGATTGACTGTACTTGGAATTAGATTAATCATTTTGTCAATTAGGTTGGGAGAAAGTTTACAGTAACCAGTTGGAAGTTTTTTCTGTGGAACAGTAAGGTTTTCCAACAATTTTTAGGCTTCATCCATGTGAGGGAAAATGTGATTTTGATGACTCCCTTTGCATAACCTACATGGAAACCTAATTTTACCCTTTTTCCCAGGAACCTGACTATCACTAGTTGATGGATCAATAGTAATTTGATGAGAATTTTCTAACCATACTTCCAAGACCTTAGGAATACTAGGAAAATTGATAAGGAAGTGGTCACCCTTACAAATATTGCAAGGGTATTTGGGTTTACGATGCATGTTGGATGTTTCCTCAACACTACCAACACTTACAACCATGGTTGGTTGGTTGAATTCTTTCTTATCTTTCTTCTTCTTCTTCTTAGCCACCTGGTTACTAGTGTCAAGGCTTTTACCAAGCAAAGAAGAAGAAAGGGAGGAAGACATGTTGGGTGAAGAAGGTAAAGGGTTAACATGAGGTTGGTGATGTTGAGATGGTGAACTTTGTTGAGGTGAAGCATCCAATTGAGGTGGAACAATTTGAGTATTCGAGGCCAACGAAGTTGAAAATAACCATACCGAAAAACCTATTGTAAATCCAGGTAATGACAATGTAGCCATATAAGGAGGACCAACATTTCCAAAGCAAGGAAAAGTACTAGGACTCTCATTAAGAGGGGTTCCTTGATTGGTAAATTCCGGAAAAGTTTCCATTAGATTCACTTCAGTTAATTTTATTAACAATTCAAATTCACAATCCACACCTAAGGTCTCTAAAAATTAAAAACAAACAAATAAACACACATTATCAAATCTAGCAGTCAAACCACACACAAACAATGTTTCCACAATAATAGCACTAGTTGGTGATGAAATCCAACATCACGGAAATTAATGTGGAAAACTGGCGGTTGGAACAGTTACTCTGACAACCTGCTTAATGAAACAATCCAGTGCAAGTAACTTCACTATGCCATCTCGAAGTGAAGGGTACCCTCTGGAAAGTCCAAGTAAGTTTAATCAATTTCTTTTCCAGGTACAGTGAGACCTTCCCTCCACTGTGACCTCGGAAAAAATCCTAAATATTATGGCCACTAAGGTCACCAATGGAGACAAATGCACCTGGGGGAACAGTCTACGATCCGATATACACGCAAGGGCAGAGTATCAAGCTCAATCCCCTTGAAAGCTCCTTGACATGGTAAATCCGAGGTTTGCTAACAAGTGACCCCAGTCTCCTTAACAATGGTTAATCCGAGGTTTACCGTTTGTATTACATGCACATCTGCTATCTTTCCCAATGAGATAGGTACGATTACCTCACTGGTTCCGATGTGATCTCGTGCTTAACTCTTTTAAGAAGAGCTTCCTAGAGCACAAATGCTATAATTAGATTTTCCTACTGCAAGATTCTACTTGTTTGTTTAAACTGTTTTGGAATGTTAATTACAACTTGTTCCAAAACACTAGCCTAAGCTATGTTGGTGGAATGAGCCCTAGAAAATGTAAAAATTTCTAAATGAATTTTATTAAGCGCTGTGTTATTTGGGCTGTTATTACTTAAAGGGTAAATGGATATGAAACCAATGGTGTTATGACCTAACCCAAAACTGAATGCAATCAAATATGATAATGTAATCTTTTCAATTCGATGAATCCTAACTAAAGTAAGGAGAGAGGTTCCATTCACTTCCAACAATTAAAAATATATAAATAAGAGAAAATATAACAAATTCTCTATTGCACTAATTTTATCAAGAAAAAATAATGCTTTTTCGAGAATGTAAACTATGCAAAATTCACTTGAAAACTATGCAAATGTAGTCTATGGACATTTTTCATTCATATTCTGAAATTGAGAATTCTAACTATGCAAATGTAATCTATGCAAGAGAATTCTCAAACACAAGATGATTCAAATTCAACAAAAGAAAAAACAACACTATTTTCCTTCACCAATGTAATCTAAGGAACCAATCAAGTGTAAATGAAGAAATTTAGGTGAGAATTCCAAAGGTCAAAAGTAAAATCACTCAAAGGCGATTAACACTTAGACACAGAAGCAAAAAGATGCAAAAATTGTTAAGAACTGAGACAAACCTCGAAGTAATTACCAAAGGAAATCATATTAAGAATTTCTCAAAAAAGAAACTCAAAACACCCAATTAACTTAACAAAGACGGATGAGAGTGTAAATGGATTAGGGAAAACTTGAAGAATCGGGTTATCTGGCTCTAAAAAAAAATAAAATATTTTTTTCAAAAAATTCCAGGGGGTGCGTAGTTTCTAATGGAAAACAGAGCACATGCGTAGTATTTTTAACTAAAAACTGCAGAGGTTGCCGCACTGTTTTCTACTGAAAACTGCGGAGGCAAGGAAAAACTTGGAAAAATAAATAATCAACTCTCTTTTCTAGGGATTCTTAAAAGTTATCTTCCCAACCCGACTTAGAGAAGTCAAAATCAGAAAACTTAAAATTTCAAACTGAAAATAAATAAAGAAAACTAAGTTCTAGATCCCCAGTATGGTCGCCATTTTTCTATGCGGATTAATCCCTCTTGCGGACAAGAGCGATCTCCCTAGTACTCAACGAGTAGCTAGAAACAAACATCCATTTAGAAACCTTTTTCTCTAGATTAATTGCATTTCATAATTATTATAAGAAAGTAGAGAGGACATGTCCCTACCTTGAAATCCAAACGTTCGATGTAGTCTTTTGTCCCGTCGCTCCAAAGTGGCTTCTCCAATAAGTAGAACCTGCAATCAAAGACAAGACAAAAGAATCAAAGCATCTGCAACATATAATAATCAAGAAAATCTAATCCAAATTAGTGATCAAGGAGTCTAATTATTGATGCTATTTTAATAAGCATAAGAACAAATCAATGAGAAAAAGATATCCATATGTATTATCTTGAATAAAAAGAGTAATCTTACAACCTGATGCCTTGATGTCATACATATTTCTCCCGGGGTCCTAAACAATCATTTCTCCTTCAGTTTGATAAGCTTTCCTCTCTGAATACCAGCATGGAGTTATGGACATAAGGGTGTGATCATTCTCATTCCAACAACAACTCACTAGTGTGGAAAGTATGCACTCCTGGGAATTCTCTTTAGCAATTACCTTTAAAATTTACTCAACATCTACATACAATCTGTGTATAATCTACATACAGTCTCTAGTCTTGAACCTGAAACTTGAGCTCAATTTATAGGGAAATGGAGGTAGTTTCAGTTCCGTGAAGAGGGGGATGGATTCCTCTTATGAAGGGATTTGAGCTCCATGAACCAAGGGATAAGATCCATGAGTGGAGGGATAAAGCTCGAACTGATCGCGACTCTAGAAGCTTCTAGTCGGGAGAATATTCGACCAACTAGGCTTTTACAATTTACTTTTTCTTTTATTTTTCTTTTCACGAGGGTCCACAGGTAATAGTAGCTAAACGTGCGGGGGTTGCCACAGTTTATAGACCAAAGAGTAGCGCATCCGCAGGAAAAGGCTAGAAAAAGTGCAGAGGTAGACTTTTAAGGGTTTTACAGAGATTTTCTCCAATTCCAAGACTTGATTTAGGAACATTAAGGTTTTTGACTTCTAAGGGAACATGATATAGGTGGTGATAGACCTATATAGATAGTCAAATGTCATGGTGAAAAAATAACGTGTAACACCGATACTCACTTGTGTTGTTAGTGGAGCTTTTATGGAATTCATATCACTTCCCCATGTCCTTCTTTGGCTTTTTGGTGTTATTCTTCGCTTGCTGATTTGGTGGGTTGTCTTGAGTGGCCCCGCTTTGGATTTTCCCCTTGTTATTCAGTTTGGGGGTGCCTTTCCTTAGCTTTGGATTTGTGGATCCAAAGTCTCACTTCTTTTGCTTAAACTTCTGCTCAATCTTGGCGGCATATCCATATGCCGTTCCAAGCGAGGTAATGTCGAGGAACTCCATTTCCTCCCGAATGTATATGTGCAAACAAATGCGGTACTTGAGCACCAAGTGTTTCTCCAAATATTTAATACCCAACTTTGTGCACAGGGTATGGATCGAATTCGCCACCTCGTGCACATCTTGATACCTTTGCTGCCATAGTGTGGTCCATTGGATGTAATTGTCCTCATAGCTCCCCACGGGGTAATATTGTTCCTTGATGTCGTATCATAACAAATTAGAAGTGGGTGCGTCTGAAAAAAGTGAGGGTTCTTCCTCATCCCTCTGTTCATAGTAGGGTTCCCAAAAAGCTTTGACATGGGGGGTGGCTTTCAGGAGCGTAGAGGTAATATTTTCTCGATCGGAGAAATCATGGACCGAAAAATACCCTTCCAGTAAATTCAACCATCTATATACGACGTTTGTATCTATTTGGCCCTCAAATATGGGAATGTCAAATTTTACTTGTACCTTAAAAGGAGTTGCGCCTCCAAAGTGGCTACTAGATGAAGATGTGCCGTCGATGGGTAGTCGTTGAAGGATCTGGGCAAAGTTATCCATCAATGCATTCCTTTGTTTCTCGAGGGCCTCCTCAAGCAATATTTTGATAAGGTCTCTTGCTCCCTCATCTTTCTTTTCTTCTGCCATGGGAGGACGTCGGGGTTTGCGAGGTTGATCTTGCAAAGGTTCAACCAGATCGAGCCCTAACTCCTTATACCCCGATCTCGTTGGGGACATGAAAATAAAGATCGAGAAAGAAAAAACCGCTCTGATACTACTGATACAAACTTATGCAGGAACATAATAAAATATAGAAATAAATATAAACACAGAGATGAAGCAGGAATAACACCATTTCATTAATATTAAATACTGAAAAATGTTTATAGACAAAATGGAAAACAAACTAGCTCGTGCGATGGTAGCTTATCTCTGAGAAGAGATGTGGTGGCTACATGCCTATGAACTCTATTACAATGAGGCTCAATGGCCTTTTTATTATTGAACAATAAACAACCAAAACCCTAAGCTGAGGAGATGTAACACCAAGATTTTATGGGCCCCATTAGGGTTAGTTGGGAAGCCAACATCCCGAGGTCGTAACTTGGTTATATTATATTCGTTTGACGCTTATGATACGTTGTTGGAAATATATCTCTCAAGACTACAACTAGTAATGTGATTTGTTTCAAATTGCTACAACAATCATGCCCAAAAAACATTGTTTTGGGCCTAAAAACAGCTCTGGAAGTTCAAGACCCGAAAAAATGATAAAAATAGTAAATGAGAAATTGATGAAACTGACTAGATGGAATAGGTGGGTGGCCACCAATATCCTCCTGGATCATTATATCATTCTTCATGTCTTCCATGTTTCCTTTCAGTTTTTTTCTATACCTTCGATCTTAACTTCCATGCACTTGTTGCACTTGGTCTCGTAATTTTGATATATCATGTTTCACTTCTTCCTCTTCATGCGTCATATTAGAGCTTTCTGAGGGCTTAATGGGTGTGGAATTATTTTTGGGAGGCATTATAGAACCCTATATTGATATTAATGCTTCAATATGCCCTTGGAATCACTTCAAACTAATTTTTTAAACAAAAGTTATGCAATTTTTTTTAAACACTCCTTTTTCTTTCTTTTGAGGAGCTCGATATTGAACTTGATGTATCTCTGTGATTTGGATCCCCAAGTTTTGAAATTTGGTCCTGTAGTAGCCCTCTAAGTCTTCTTTCCAATTCCACGGGCCAGACCTAATTTGGATTCTTCAAGACAAAGTTATGCCCAATCTCCTACAATGACCTAATTATGTACTGGTTCAGTAGAGAGAAATTGTACGACGTGCCACATGTCATTGTTTAGACCTTCAAATATAAAATCGATACAAAAGAAACTAAAATCCGTTTAATTATGGCCACTTTTTATAGCATTCACATCCAATGCCTGAAATGAAAGTTATGATGATTTTCCCTTGGTCACCTGTTTGCGATGAAATTATGGAGCCTGCAAAAACCCTAACTTCCACAAATCATATCTCTGAAAATGTTGCGAACCAAGGTCTGAAAATTTTACACGAAGTTCATCGAGATTTCAGCTCCACGTGGTAAAAGTTTCATATTCTAAAGCCTTGTATAAAATTTTTTAATAGCAAAAATTCCAAGATGACATGTTTGAAGAAGCGAAACACTAGAATCCCAAGCTATGATACCAAATGTTATGCAACCAACTCACAAAATAGAAGAAAAGATATATCAATGACTTAGAAATCAACCTCTTCGAGGGGGGAACCTCCTTTATATTACATACATGAACAATTCTTGGAGATACAAATGACAAAACCTACCTTCTATATATAGGAGTATAAGGGGTCACAATATAAAAATATGAGGACTACATGGGCACAACAATAACAATAATGGGCTAAACCTATGGGGAACAATAATAAAAATATGGGGACTACATGGGCTAAATAATAACAATAAATTAATAATGGGGCTACATTAACAATAACAATAAGGGGCTACACTAGTATTAGAGGGACCTAACATACTATACATGCATAACCATGACCATGAAAATGCATTCATAACAACATATAAACATTGAAATGCGTAACAAATTCATATAAAATGAACATGCATTCATGACAAGCACATCCCATCAACAACATCATCAACTTATACATGACAAAAAAACTGTAACAATGACCACATCCATGCACACACATCAAGAATATATACAACCTTCATGCATGCATGACAACCACATTCTTCCCATCCAGTCCAAGAGTTAAACCATGCTTTGATACCCTGTGGTATTAGATATCAGACAAAGAGGACGAAAACCAGACACCATCCAAAGAGAACGAAACCATGCTCTCATACTACCCTATAGCACCCTCCTCCTACATTTACCCAAGTTAAACAGTCCACTTGGGTAAAAATGTGATGAGAGGCTACTATGATGTGATTCAACTCCCCATATAAAGTTAAGGAAGTGAAATCGACATAATGAAGCCAACCTGACCTTCCACACATGCTACAAAACCTTAAGGAGCCAACCAACCCTTACAGGTGCCCAACCCCTGAGGTAGCTGGGCATTTTAATGATCTAGACCCTTAACCATTCCCATGAAAAGCCATGCATGCAAATAATTCCTTCCCGTCGCTCCCATAACAAGGCATGCCAGTGACTATGGAATTTTTAAGAAGTTTTGTAACAATGACCCTAGATTCTGAGCCACTTTTTCTAGGCTAGGTCTCAGGCCGCTACCCAAAACTTCATGAAAACTTCAAAAATTATAAATAACACTGAACCAAGGTTGCTAATGGAATCAATGATAAAAGTACTTGATCTAACCCCTACTAGCCATGACAGGAATTTCGTCAAACATGTAACCAATATGCAATCTACAGGTCATAACAACAGATCTGAGCATAAGGTTCTCATACTTTTAAGAGATTTGTAAGGAAACATTGTTTCCATATAAAAATATTTGCATTATCATCTATTAGGTCATACATTCATTATACATTCAATTTCTAATCAAAACATGACGAGAGGCATACATCAAGTATGTCATAAACATGCTCATAACTAGCATATAACCAACATAAATAACCAGGATATAATAGTCGTAAAATCCAAATATAAGCCAATAAATTTACACATGAAATACCAAGGAGAATAATCTCTTATTAATGAATGCATAATCCAACCAGGTATGGAACTTCCACGAACCACCCGACCATAGATTGGCTGAACCAAATCTTTCTTTAATTCAATCACCCCCACGCCATTTTCCAAGCATGAATGTGGGACTCACAACAAAACCAACTGAGGATTACTTAGGCTTTAATATATATCCCACCAAGGGATTCCTAGGCCCAAACCCTCATCAATACAATTTTGATTACCATAATCCCCACCAGATCGCTAGGCCCTAAAAAATCATGGATGCCTCCGAATATCTCCACCTACACCGTGAGGAGTTTATCTATTTCCTAGTCTATAGGATCTTCTGTATATCATGCCATTCACTGTAGAGAGGCCAGTATCTAGGCTTTACGGTATATCCCGCCATTCATCGATAGATGATTCGTAGGCCTAATCGAGACTCCACCCTCTGGGATTTACCATATATCTCACCATTCATCATCGAGGATTCCTAGGCCTCATCAAGGGCACCAAACTTTAGGCTTTACCATATATCTGGCATTCACTGGTCAAGTATTCCTAAGCTCACCGAGGTACACAAAATCCAGCTTTATCGCAATCCCACCTTCACCGGTCAAGGGATCACTAGGCCTTGTGTTCTTCTTCAGAGACCACCTCACTTAGTTTTGATACCATATGGTAATATAGCTCAACAAAATAAGAGAAACCACCATCACACCATGATTATCTAGAAATGACAAGGCAAGGCTAAAGTCCATTGTGACACCTGGAAAAACCCATGCCAATGACAACAAGAGAATGAATAACACACATGCATGCCACATCTAGCAAGGAAATCACACATGCAAATCGATACCTGCAAGTGATCCCACTGTAGCTTCTTGATCCTGCTCTACCTTGCTTGATATTTCTTCCCCTTGCCTTCTTTTCTCTTCCTTTGATTTTCTTGATCCAATGCTAGAATGCTCCAACAAAAAATCTAAGTTTCCAAGAGTGAGAGAGAGAGAGTAGAGAGGGAGAGCTCCAAAAATGAAATGTCAAAATGTTACATTGACCAAAGCTACCAACTGATCCTGAGAAGCATTTTTATCAATGAGGCCTCTAATTTCTTCATTTTCCATTATTTTCCTTCAATTTCCTTCTCACATGCAACCTGTGACCTTTCACCTTCCTTTTCTCCTAATTTCCACAATTTTCATAAATAAAATACCAATAAATGCCTCATGCCTTTCCAAATCCTTTTCCATTGCCTTTTCCAATTCCCTTAGCCATAATAAACCAAATGAACACCCATAATAGGATGTTTTTCCCAACATTCAACTTGGAATAGTTGTCCCATGACCTTGGCCTTATTTTACCTTTATTAACTTTATTTACATGAAATTTTGACTAGGGACGTTACATCTATCAAAGAGAATGACTATAGTTTAAGATTGAATTATGAATTTAGAACCTTTACTCCATGCTTATTTACATACCTAATAATTCTTACTAGCTCAATTTCCCCCATACACAATTATAGGTATTGGGGGAATAAAAATGGGTGTTTGGTAAAAATAAAGAATATATATTACAAATAAATGCTATTTTTACTAGAAATATGTATTGGGAGGAGGTTCAAAAAAAGTATTTGGGAGGTTTTTTATTAGTATCTAAGGATATTAGGGTATTCTTTAATACCCTATGAACATAGGTTCTATGATACAAGTTGACTAAGAAGAGGATTGTGACCTCTGTAGGGGACTAAATATTCTCTGCTATGGAATATAAGAATCATGTTTTAAATTTTGTTTTTAACCCCATAGAATTAATTGATACAAATATATTCCTAATAAAAACAACAATGGTGCACACTCACATTAAAACATAGATTTTACTCTGGAAATTGAAATTGGGAAAACTAGACAATTTTTTTAGTATATTTTTTTCTTTACAATGCTACAATATATTAGTATATATTGTAGCATCCATAAACCTCAAATCCATTAACCATGTATTATAATACAACTGTAGTTCCCTTAATTGAAATTATGAAACCATGGGTTGAACCAACATGTGCCATAAAATAACTAAAACTGAAAATTGTGTGTCGAAAACCACTAAAAATAGATGTAAATAATATAAAACATATCCACCTTTAAATTTGATCTTCTATTCACTATTAAAACA
This sequence comes from Pinus albicaulis, assembly GCA_034641835.2. NCBI lineage: Eukaryota > Viridiplantae > Streptophyta > Pinopsida > Pinales > Pinaceae > Pinus > Pinus albicaulis. The sequence continues at coordinate 122,881 of JAXQQM020076625.1, read as the reverse complement.
TTATTTTGGCTAATCCGAACTATATATTTTTTTAAATAAACATTGTGTAACAATCAAATACAATCTACAATCATTTAATAGCAATATATCCTAATTTATTCTACTCTATCATACAACAATTAATCACATGAACACAATTTTCATTCTTCCCAAGTACTTCTGTAAGGACCCCGTTTAGCAATTATACCAATGAAAAAAAAAGAGAAATATACATATATTGTAGCAATACACAAAGAAACATATTGTGCTTATAAATGGCTAGGTAAGAAAATTAAAGAGGAACCATACTCCATTTTCTATACCAAAATTGATAGTATCCACTTTCCAATGTGTAAAGCAACACTTTAAGGTAGAATTTGATAAAAAAATTCCTTTATACTAAATGAATACTAAATTCAGTGGATAGAAACAAATGGAACTTAATTACGAAAATAAAGTGATATCATGAACTCCAAACTAAAACCATGTTCAACTCATAGAGTATGGGGGTATATATCATATGTCATTAAAATATGTTTGATTTGTTTGTCAAGACAACTCCATAGAAACTGATGCAGTGAAAAACAAATATCGGGGAGAAAACCTGCTAACAATTCAACATACCCATTTACCATCCAAGAGAATGATTATAGTTTAAGATTGAATTACGAATTTATAACCTTTACTTCCTACTCATTTTATCTTACGGTTAAACAATGTTATGCATAAGGAATCACTTTTAAACATGAAGGGATTGATAAACCTTTCATGAAATCCCACCAAGAAAACAAATACAAATCAATGGAAGGAAAATAATCAAGAACAATAATATATCAAATGAGAAAAATTCAATTGTCGAATATCAAAAAGTTAGAACATAGTTTAAGAGTTAAGTGGTTATACAAAATTAATTATAAAGGAGAAAACATTATCATCATGATCATAATTGAAGTCTATCCAAAGCTATCTAATGTGTGCATTTCATCTTATCTCCCTTATCATCATAAACATTGGTGTATAGAGTCACGAGAGATGCATTATCACTGGTATCACTCTCCTCTAGAATATCCCTAAGGAAGACATCATCCTCATTGATGTGATGTGCGGGTGTGGAAGATGATCCTAGAATTGGTGCTTGTGAAGTTTGACTAGATGCACTAAAAATAGGGGTAACCTCTTATACTATCCTTGAATAATTTCATGTCTTCCCCTCAAAATATGTCATTTTCAAGCGTAAATTACAATGAATGCTAGAAAATCTACAATGTTTATCTCTTATATGGTTTATTTCCTTTCTATGGTTGAACTCATGTATGCTCCAACTCATCGATGATATGTATTATCTTACATTTTCCATGTCATCATATAAAAAATTCATGTACACAACATTAGAATCAACCATCCTCAAAATTTGTACAATAGGCTCACAAATAGGGAAGAATATTTCTACACATGATAGCATACATATCATCTTAATGCAACTTGTTCCTTTACCAACCTTTGTAGTGCAATGAAAAGGGTGGAAAACCTAGTGTCACTAGGTTTGAGTAGATTTCTGGCTTTGTATTTTCTAAATACACTCAACCTCAATTGATGATTATGAGTGAATTTCACCATTTGTATTTCTTGAGATATATTTAGTTGCATCCAACTTGTTTTACCAATGTCATGAAGATCATGTGATACTCAAGGTGTCTAAAACCACTTAGGGAAATGATCCATCAATAACTCATAGTTGGATACATTAACAATAACAACTTGGCTACATTTTCCTCTCTTATGGATAATATGGTGTCCCTCAATATATCAAATAAATATTCAACGTTGTTTTTTTTTCATACAATCAATGACATACAAATGAATCATTCCTTGAGGACAACAAGCAAGGGTGTTCACAAGAGGTCTATACTAGTGATTGGTCCAACCATCACTAAATAAAGTGCATCTAAAAATATCCCATGAACCCCTTATTATTTTAGCTCTTTCCTTTATTTTATGTTTTATCCTCTCAACTCCTTTGGTCCTAAGACTTTCAAAGCTTGGAGGAAAAAATGAAGGACAAAACTGGCCAACATTTTTTAACATATCTTGAAACAATTAGTTTTTGATAGTATTGAAAGAGACATTAAATCAAACGTAAAATTTCATAAAATACATCTTCTATTTCATTTCACTCCAATAGCTTCCAATATTTATTCAATGTTTGTTTTGTTGTATGAACATTGTTATAACCCTATTTACCACATTATGTCTGTGAGAGGAACCACTTGTCAACTTCCTTTAGTTGTTGGCTTGAATGTATCCCTTATCCTCCTTTTCTAAGATTAGTTATCAACCCATTGCTCCAACTCTAGCATCTTATGTACCCATCGCTCATGTATGTGTGCATCCCGTCACCCGATATACAACTTGTCCTTTTCCTAGGAGCAATCGATGTCAAAATTATAGAAGTGGTCCTTCCTAAGGAGATAAACTCAACCTATCTTGTTATGAGTTGGTTGAGGGTCAATAACTGTAGAATTTTCCTAACTTCTCTTAGCCTGAGTTTTCTAGATACATCCTCCTAGATCTAGGAGAGACCTATTTAGTGAGATCCTCTCAAGGTTGATAGGAGGAATCATAGAGGGACATCCTAGTAATGATAGTAAAATATCACCATAGCACTTTTATCTTGCATTTCAAATGAGCCTATTTTGTCTATAAGTCAAAGGAAGATGAGAACTAAGGGATTAGAGGAGAGTATACACTATCATCAAGGTATAATCTCTTATGTATCATTGTTATTGTGTGAAAGGAAAATCAATTTCCTTATCCATTTCATGTTTGTATGTGATATTATGGTTTACTTGTTGTAATAGTTAATAGTGCAATCTAACTTATCTTTTGTAGAGGAAAACCTTATCCTTGTTTATTTGTGCACGAGTGTAGGGGTTCAGATCAAGGATTTGGAGCGAGATATCCATGTAGGAGTAAGAATTCTAGTTGTTGTGAGGGGTTTGCAATATACAACACCCTGCGAAGGTTGGAAGGTACAACCATTTATTTGCTTTCCTCCGTTCATGTATTTATTTTTGTTGCATTGTGACTAGGGAATTAGTTTGTATCTTTCAACTACCATGAGGCGAGGTCTATGGGACAATAGTCCCTTTTCTTCTATGTGAATTCAAAGAAAACATAATGGGTGACTCGACTTGGGAGAAAATGTTAGTGAATCTGTCCTCATTCCTTCTTTGTCATCCCTGGTTTTTTATTGTTTCTAAGTGTTTGTCTCTCAATTTCAACCTTCTCTAAGTCCTTTTTCAAGCTAGATCCTTATTATATTTTTCATATTTGATAGCTTTTTTCTTCAAAATTTTATTTTGGAAGCTAGTTTCTCCATATATGTGAGTTACGGGGAAACTATAAAACTTGGTCGTTCTTGGGAAGCTTCCTCATAGTGACTAGTATACAAGTCGATCATTTTATAGGAGTAATAACACCTTAAGATTGATTTTTTCAGTCGGATCTGCATCAGATATTTGTTACATGCATCATAGATCTGTCTTTCTCTACCCGTCACTGATTAAATATAGCCCAGATATGATATGTATCCCTTATTGTTCATTATATCTACTTCATTTTACAACTTTTCTTTGTTTTGTACAGGGCTATTTTTTCCTGTTGATTTCCTTCAGTGGGGATTGATCTTTCTATTATTTTTTCACATTGAGGAATTGATATGATTTATTATTATTATTATTATTTGTGACCTATATGATTTAATGAATACAAAGAAACCCAAGTTGTGTGGAATTTTAGGTCTTGTTCCCTTGTCTAGTGTCCAGATTGTTTTCACTTGTTAATCATTGTAGGTGTAAGTTTGCTAACTTCTTGCATTGAGTTACAATTTGAAACTTTCATATTGTGTGATCTTGTTGCTTTTATAGCTCAATAATCCATATTTCACACCTTTTTCTTTCAAATCCATAGTTTCTAGCTTTTGAGTGTTTTTTACACACGAGTTAAACACTTAATGATATTGGGAAATTGTGGAGTGACATCCCCACTCCCTTGCTACTAGTGTTCGCTTGATTGTGTGTATTAACGGGGATCTTTTTGAGAGGTTTATGGCTCTCTTTGAGCAATATCTTAGGAGGTTTTGAGCTTAGATACCTTTCCTAAGTGTATGGTTCTCATCACACATGTCTTGCCAATCATTTAGTCATGAGGTGGTAACCTTAGTGGCCTATCTTTTAGGGCTCTTACCTAAGTGATTATGGGTGGAAAATCCCCACAATACCTAAGGAAAATTTCAATCACCATATCAATGCTCTTGGGGGGTGATGCTAAGCTCCATTGAGGGCAGTTGTGCTAGTCAAGGCTAGTATGAGAGGTTGGGATATCTACTTCTCAACCCTTTGTCAGTCCAAATTCATTGGGTGATTGATCTCCTCAAGCATTTTGGCTTTTAGGAAGTGCTTTTTTTAGTTGGTTTTCTTGTTGCACCTCTTAGGACTTATAGTGTGTGATGTTTGGTCCGAGTCTAATTAGACATTAGGGTTCCTTAACCAAATAATGAATTAAATTTATATATTCACTATGAATGACCAAATTATTCATTGTTCTTGATGATTGTGAAGCCTTTCTCCCAAAAAGAAGTGTCCACTTCCATAGAGATGTAGGATAACTCCATTATTGGAGGAATTAGATCAAACTAGATTTGTGAGGGGGCATGGTTGAGTGTGTAAAAGGGGCTTTTTAGAGATGAAAATTTATGAAATGAATGTGCATAAATGATATAAGTATCAAATCTAATGATATTTAAGAATTTTAAAACATAAGTTAATGAATGACATGCACATATGTAAGAGTCCTTATTTAGAAAAGATTTTTCAAATTCACAATATCATGATTCCAATCCCACTAATTTCACAAAATCTAGACATTTTTCTTTCTAATAATTTAAATATTAATAATTATTAAATTGATGATAAAGATTGATCTCTCTCCATAAACCAATACTATGAATAATTACAGCGATATTTCATATTATAAATTTATATCATAAAGTATAGTAAAGATTTAGTCGACAATAACTGCACCAATATTTGATATCCAACTTTATGTTTCATATGCAGTTTTAAGCCAGAAATCGAATTTTACAATCCCATTGAGATGATATTTGATATCCAACTTTATGTTTCATATGCAGTTTTAAGCCAGAAATCGAATTTTACAATCCCATTGAATCATCTCAGCACGATCAAACTCCATGAATGATTGAAGTTGGTCTACAATTACGTGACATAATCGGAGTGATTTCGTAAATTTTGGAATATATAAAAATGCGTAATTTTTAAAATATTTTAAGAACTTAATAATTTTATTATTATTCAAATAGTTTATCTTTTAAATATTCCAAACTTATTTTATATATATATAAAACTTATTATTTAATATATATATATATAAAAGCATAATGATTAAGATTTGTGAATGGTAAATTTTGGAATATATGAAAATTTAATGGATTTATTATTATTCTAACACTTCATTCTTACTTTTCTTATTTCTCAAAATCTATCATTGAAATAGAATATAACAGCATCATAATTAAGAACCTTTTGGGTTCGATTGTCATACATGATAATCGTGTGAACTTTAAATTGTCGTTACTTTATTTTTAAAATCACTATTACTTATTTTGAGTTAATAATTTAAAAATAATTTATTAATATCAAAATTATTTAATAAAAGCATTTGTTAATATTTTATATTGTCATTGGTCTTAGAGTATGTTCTAACATTGCTTCTAATTGGCTAAGAGATTCTCATTGGCCTCTAGTATGCTGGTAACCAGAGACAGAGTTGTCCTCACTACTGATTTTGACAACTTAATTTTTCATCCAATTAAAAAACTAGTTGTCGTGCTATTTTTTGAAGGTTTTTTGGGTGGATTTTTCCGGTCTTATTTCTCTAAAATCCTGCAGGAATTCATTGAAAACAGAAATTTGATGGGTAATCTTGCACAATCGAAATGCCCAAAGAGTTTTTTAGGGTGCCGAATCCATATACAATAAAAAAACAGTTTAAATAAAATCCCACTAAAGACAGCTCCATTCAAAAATATTTTAAATTAGCATGTAGAAAAATAGAAAAACATTCATTGTTAATAATTAACATCAAAATTATCCTCAAATTTTTTCAAAGAATTTAGGCACAAAAATCCCACTAAAGACATCTCCATTCAAAAATATTTTAAATTAACATACTTATGTGCTTATAGCACATTAAGTTGTTAACATCAAAATTATCTTAGAAAAGTAGAAAAGCATTAGTTAATATGCTCTAATATTGTTTTCAATTTAATTGGCTAAGAGATTGTCATTGGGTTTGGAGTATGTTCTAAAACTGCTTTTGCTTGGAGAGACGAAAGCTTGCTTCCTTAAAGTCATTTTAGGGTTATTTCAGATGGTGTGATTTTCCTTGAATAAAAGTGATAATTCAACCTGCAGAAATAATTATGTTCACAACTGATTTTCACAATTAATTATAATAAATTTTACCACTCTATTGAAAAATATTTTAAATAACTAACCACACATTACTCGTTTGAAAATAAGTCATTAACATCAAACTGACAGCACATTATTCGTTTGAAAATAAGTCATTAACATCGTAGAAAAGCATTCGTTAATAAAGATACGAAGGGAAATATACACAATAAATATCATGCAAATTTATATATTTTATGAAAGTGGGGATACATAGAGAAAGCCGTGCAGAAAAAAAAACATAATAATTTACAACACTGGTCACCCTATAAACGTTGCTTAAACATGTCGTCAGATTTGCACATCGACACGCAGGATTTTATGATGGCATCAAGGTTTAAGCCATCAATGGATACATATATTCAGGAATGATGAGGACGAAGAAGAGGGGACCTCCGAGGAAAGGAGCGTGGACACTCGGGCAGACCCTTGGGATATCGAGAGGTATCCTGACAGTAATCGTAAATCATATAGTTGTTCCTCACAAAGTGAAGGTCTTCTTTCTGAGTCTTGGAGAGTGTAGGCCGGAAGAGATGATCCAAGCGCCCGGGCTTGCAATCAGGTTCACCAGCCGTGCAACCGCTGATTATGAAGTGAGTGTAAGTTGAGAGAAAGGGTTCGTAGCTGTAGTTTGCTCTGTGTTTCCCTCCATCAGTTGCCCAGTCGGATCCGTCCCACACGGTTGCGTACATGGACATTGGCTTTGCCGGGAACTGTTTTTTCACACTCTTCACCTTCCGGAATTGTCGGATAGGGATACTGTCAACGAAAAACCTGAATCCAAACACAAAGAAAGGTAGTGAGTTTTTTTCGCTTTGGTTTTCAACTTGTGATTTTTTAGGAAGAAATTCTTGCTCTTAACCATTAGGCCGGCTCAAACTATTATTTGTGAGTCATAAAACTTAACCATTAGGCCCACTCAAACTATTATTGGTGGGTCATTAAAAGGTTTTTTAATTGCTATGGGGTGAGCCATTAAAGGATGGAAGTTATTTTGGAGAATTAATGATAACAATATATCCTTGTTGACAGAGCTTCATACTCTTGACATAGCTTCACACAATCTTGGCGAATAGCATCCCCCAAAAACGCTTGATCATGAGCAAGTTCAAAATAAAAAGTTCGATACCTTATGAGATAATGTTGAGTGAAACAAGAGTAATTCCCATCAAAGCAATTGCTACTCTGAGGCTCATAAGATATCTAAAAAGAATTGAGCAAATGGGTGTAGATAGATGGCTTAATGTTATCTTCAAGGAAGACATGAGTAAAAGAAAGAAAACATAGATGACACAAAGCTACACATGGATGCAAAAATGGGATATCTACCTCAATGTTTGTCCCACAAATAGCAAGGAGCTAAAGACTTTTGTTATGGAGAAGTTTAGTAAACAAGTATGGGGAAAATAGTTGGGTAGAAAGAAGAAGTACTACATTGAAGAATTCAACCCTACTTATGATCTCCAACAAAAAAGTACATTGGAGCTAACATTCCGTGGAGGGCAAAGATTCTTATTGCTCAATTAAGAACCAACTCGCATCATCTTCTGTGTGAAAGAAGACAATGGAAAAGGCCTAAAGAAGCTTGGGAAGAATGAGTGTGTACATTTTGCACGTCTAGGGCAGTGGAATCCGAAAAACATTTCATTTTGGAATGTGATGCGTTCAAAGACATCACTTAAAGCTATGGAAATATGTTAGCATGAGTTTCTTAACATTGTCTTTTCAGGGATGAGATTGTTGGAACGTTGAGCCAGCTCATCATCAATTGAATAAGAAAAAAACTATAATGCAAAATGCCAAAAACAAGAAACTCATTGTCCCATAAACTATTTTTAGTTTAGTAAACGTTAAAATTTCATTTCATTTCATTTTCACTCACTTGTCACACAATCTTAACTAATAACATCCGACCCACATCTAGCACAATCTTAACCAATACCACCCACATCGATCTTCATCCATCCAATAAATAGACTACATAGACACACCCCAAAAAAATAAAAAAAAATCATCTTAACGTACATGATGTGATGAGGAGTCCAGAGGATGGTGTAATTGTGGAATTCTTGCGTGGGATCGAACCAAAGATGAAACCGCTGTTCTCTTCCAATACGACTGGTAATATTTTTACCGTCACCGGAGCCGTTTCCGTAGATGTTTGTATGGAGTGTATAAGACTCCCCTGGAATCGTCCCAAGAAACTCGAAATCCAACTCATCGTGCAGATCAGGATACACGTCACTGTTAGACAACTGCACACCAATCAAATGTTGTGAGGTTTTATAATGAGTCGATTAAGACATATTTTTACATATTTGAGATTTTTTTAAGTTTTTTTGAGAGGATTTTTTTTCTAATATCTCTAAAATCTGGTTTTTTTTAAGGATGCTAAATTTATATACAATTAAAAAAACTAATTTAAATAATACAATACAAAATTTCACTTCGAAACCATAAATCCAAAAAAACACACTAAAAACAATATCTTCAAACAAAAATCGAAGTAAGGAAATTAACTCACATAGAACGTGGTGACAATCCCTGCCGTGTAACCACCGGGCAACTTCAGTGCCGCATTGAAAAATCCATACAGATAATCCTCCTTCGATTTAAAACCACCGCCTGCAACAAAAAACAAAAGAAGTTTTTGAATTACATGCAGAACCAAACGAATTAACATAAAAAAAAAAGGTATTCGGGGATCAAAATACCAAATGAAATGCATGTGGAGTAGAGTATGACCAGAATATCTATCAATCTTGAGGGTCACGGAATTTCCATCGAGGGAGATATTCTGATGGTCGGGGCTCCAAATATTTGAAAAGCCTTCATCAAAAGCCATGGTCGTGAAATAGCTTGTCACTGACTGAGAAGGCGATGGAGGTTGCGGACTTTCATCAGCTGAGACTACCGTTACCACAACATTAGCTCCATTTGTGAGTAACAGAGCTGCAGCAAGGAGCACTAATTTGCAGAAGCTAAAAATAGCTGCCATTGCACTGCAATGGTCTTTTAAGTAAAAATAGTACAGAACTGCATAAAGCTTGAATTGGCTGCTTATGATAATGTAGGAGATCACAGGGAGACACAACTGCAGTGTAATTTAAGAGTTAAATAGCCCAGAGCGAAGCGCGCCCCTTCGCTTGAATGTCACTCCACAATAATACCTGCATTATCTTAAAGAACACAACAAACTAACCTAGATTAATAATAAGATATAAATGTCCTTTCATTTGGTCATGGCAACAAATAAGAAACACTAAAAAATTGCCAATGTGATCAATGGGGGCCCATTATTATTGATGTTCAGGTGGTTTCGTGGAAAGTTTAATAGTATAAATTTCGAATCTTGAGGAAGACTTGTAAACGTGAGACATTGGGATTGGACAACTCTATTAAATGAAAGGATGTTGAGTAATTGATAATGCAAACTTTTGAATACGTGAATATAAAGGTGACTAAAAAGTAAAGGGGTACTTGAGAACACCCCTTAATATCTATAATGACATAAGATTTTATATTATATCAATATAATGATCATGATATCGGTTTTAAATATATGAATTTAAATTTTCCGTTAATGAGAAGTCAAGTTTTTAAGGAAATCAAGAGGAGGATATTTGGTCTTCGATTCTCCCAAACTAAGGTGAAGTATATAGAAAAGAAATGGATCTCAATAATAATAATAATATATGTAGTTATTAATTAATTTATTTTTAATTTAATTAAATTTTATATTTGAGTCAAACTAGTCGTTATGTATAATGGAGTGTCTTTTTATCTTTTTATCTTTTTATACAACGGTTAGTTGGAGTGTCAATTTATCTTTTTAAACTGGTTCATTGATCAGATTTCTCATCTTATTCTGATGATGAACCACATTAGTTAGTTCTAAACGGGGTTCTAAACCGGTCGATATTATATACTTTGATGTGATTATCACCAAATTTTTTTGTATATTAAATAATTTTCTTTTATTATATATATATATATATATATAAAATTTATTTTAAAAATTAATTAATGTTTAAGTGTAAAAATATGAAAATATTAAGAGGCATTTATTATTATTTTATTGTGGATTAGTGGATGGAAAATATGAAGGAGAATGGGACAATGATTCAAGAGTAGTCAAACAAATAAAAGAGTAGGTAGAAGGCCAATAGGGATATAAGAAATGAGTGGATAGAAAAAGATAAAGAAATGGGGATTTAGTAAATGATAAATGTTATATTTAATAAATGATTAAGAAATATTAGTAAAGGAAGTAACTCAACCCCTATTCAAGGGGCATAAAAACTAGTAGTAAATGATGCATAAATTCTCCTTGAATTATAGAGGATAAGGTTGAGAAAGAAAAATGTTAGAAATCAAAAGTATCGTTAAAAAAGATAAACCCTTAATTTCCCTAATTCTCTTTCTTAAGGTGATGAAAATGGGGAACAAGAAGTTCTCTGAAAATGTGAAAATCTATGGTGAGGTTGTGGGGTTAAGGCTCTCGCGGGGCCTAAAGATGATTGTGTACTCTATGGTCCACCTCTTATTTTCGACTCATATCATACCACAATTCTCTTCATTGGAAAGCAACCCGTTTGCTTCACATCCCAAGCCAAAAGGTATGAAGTATAGTAAATGTTTATATTCCAGTAATTTACCAAGAAAATGTTTCTTGCAAGTCATCTTTGTTTAATCTTGGCGAATAATAGTATAAAAATTGTACCATATTATAGGGTGGATTTCAACACAATTATCCATCCATGGAAAAAATGGGGAGGCTACCTTATTAGGGAAATTTTTCAAGAGATGGGAGATTTCATAGTTGTTAAGGAAATGATAGACATAAATCCAGTGAAAAAACAAAATCACCTGGATTAATAGAAATGATTTGGAATGGATTACTATATTATTTATCATCCATCTTGATGTTTTTAGAGTGGAAAAAGTGGAGGAATAATCTCACACAACCATTTTTACCACTGGTTACCATTTTTGCCAATTGGGGTCTAAAACCTTTTGGAAGCAATTCGAGGCAAAAAATGACATTTTTATGGAAGTAAAGCTTTTTCGCTTAAGTGAGAAACTCCCTAGTGCAATTACGCATAGATACCTTTCCAATGACACAAGGATCACCTCAATAAGTGTTTATATGCAAAAATTATGCCACCTAAAAGTTGACTTTCCTATTTTGACCACCATGATTCAAGAGGATGTCATGCCAAACTCCATTATTCATGGAAAATGAGTTGGTCATGTGATCACGATGAAGAAGACTCTCAATATTGTAACTCTAGTTAATAGTTGAAGGAGTCAAACTTAACCACGAGGAGGAAAAGGGGTTTCATTCTATTCGAGTGCATTTTGTTCCATATATGAGTAGAGTAGTTAAGAGTGGACAGGGAGAGAGGAAAATTAGAGGTTTATGAATTATAGCGGTCCATGGGACACATGCCTCACTTCTTTTTACTTGCAACCATTTCCATTCAGAGAAAGAGAGAGCATAACATCCTCACCTTCCAGTTAAGTTTTCTTCGAAAAGGGTTTCCAAAGTCATATCTTGTGTTATTATGGTTGTGAGTGATTGTATTTTCATCTATTCTCTATTTTATGTATTTTTTAATATTACATGCATAAATACAATAAATTTATAAATCTAGAAGTCTAAGGGAAATAATAATCATAGTATCATTTCAAAATTTTAGTATAAAATGATCAGATATGTTATGAAAAACTATCGAGTTGAATATCCATGACTGTTTATGAATCATATTGGTATCATAATAGGTTTATTTTGTGTAAATTGTGGGGAGTTGTAGGGGATCCAAACATGTTAATTTGAAATTTATAAACCCCATCCATGGCTGAAAATTTTGTTAATAACCTTCAAGATCTCGCGTAGATGAGGTTTGCATGACTAGAAGCATGTGGCACAAATATAAATAATAATGTGAGCCTCCTCATGATGACCTTCATCAATAAGCTCAAGCTATTTAAAGAATATCGAGGTTCTTATGTGAAGGTAGAATTAGAGGGGAAATCGACAAATTGGGAAGAAATAGCGAGGGAATCTAAGAAAGAAACAATAAATAATGAACCTAGTTAGAGTGTCATGAACCAAAGTCCCTATTAAATATGGAAGTAAAGGCCAACACCAAGGAATATAAGGACAATATTAATGCTCTAAAGTCAAATCACTAGTTGCAATAGTTAAAATTTTATTTTAGTGTTCATTATATAGAGGAAGAACAAAATATTTCATTTACTCATTTGAAATTACAGGGCCATGCCCTGAGCTAGTTGGAAAGCCACACAGAGACCCTGAGGTTGGAGGGATATCCTCCAATGACCAAGTGGGAGGATTTTAAAGCTCACATAAAGTCAAAATTTTACCCTAATGAATATGTAGAGGACGAGTGGATCTAGTGGCATTACTTCAAGTAGTAGTAGGGGAAAAGTGTACAATAATACACCATGGAATTTAGAAAGACGACCTAATGTCGGGTATCTCCCCAAAGGACCCATATGTACTCCTTAAGTATTTGGGGGGTCTACATATATATTTGTGGGATCAACTGATGTTGTTCAAACCTAAATTGATGGATCATTCTTGTGTAAAGGCATAGTACTTGGAGAAAGGCCAAAAAAAAAGGAAAATTAAATCTGTTAAAGTAGAAGGAGCACCAAGAAGCTTCGAAGGAGGGGAAAAAGAAGTGGAAAGGGGGAAAGACACAAACACAAAAACAATCAAACACTAGTGCAAAGATCCCATAAAACATTGAAATCACTATAACGTTCATGGTCATATAGAGGAGAAGTGCCAAAATTTGCATCCAGATTTCGACCTTAAGAAAAAAAAATATGCTAAGAAGAAAAATTTCATGGCCACTGATTCAAACAACTAGATGGAAAAGAACTCCGATGTGGATGATATGATTGTATATACATCAGTGCAGAATGGGGTGAATTTGGGTATATTTCAATAATAATAAGAGAAGGAAATGACCAAACTCTTCCATATAAAGACACTAGTAAAGAAGACAAATATTGATGCTATGTCCGATTGAGGATCACAGGTGACTATCATTGTAGTAGAGCTTGTCAAAAAATTAGGATTAGAAGTTCGTGATTATCCAAGCCCATATCCATTGGGATGGGTAAATAAGGATGCAAAATTAAATGTAACTAAATAATGCAAAATCAGATGTGTTATCAATGTTGATTTTATTAATGAAGTAGAACTAGATGTAGTTCCTATTCATGTAAAGTAGTTTTTGGAAGTTCCTATATCTAAATGTGGGATACAATCTTCATGCAGAGAGATAACTAGTACCACCTCATCAATGATGGAAAATCATTCACCATCAACGTGCAAAAGGGTAAGCCTAAAATTTTTCTAGTAAGAGCCAACCATGACAAAAAACTGATTCGTTCTAGCAAGAAGTATGCTTTACTATTTTAAAGAAAAAATGGTCTATAAAAGAGTGTATTATAGAAAAGTAATCCCTGGAGGGGAATACTAAGGAGCAAGAATAACAACATGAAGAGTTTCTATAGGCATACAAGCGTGTGTTCCAAGATCTTAAAGTGCTACTGCCCAAGGGGGAAGTGGAGCATGAGATATAGCTATTGATGGAATCCTTGTTGCTAAACATTGGGATATACAGGTAATTAGTCATAGAGGCAAGTGAGGTGAAGAAGTAGTTGCATAATTTTCTAGATCAGGGTGTCATTCGACCAAGTACCTCACCATGTAGCTTTCCCATCATCATTGTGCTAAAGAAGGATGAGAATTGGTGGATGTGTATCGATTATAGGGTGTTAAGCAAAATTACTTGAAGAACAAGTAACTCCTTCCTAGGATAGATGATCGACATGATCAATTGCAACAAACCAAATACTTCACCAAGCTAGAATTAAAGTCAGGATATCACTAAGTCCGAGTTAGAGAATAGCATACCTAGAAGCCTGCCTTCAAAATTAGGCAAGGTTTGTATGAGCGGTTGGTCATGTCTTTTGGCTTATGCACTACACCAACTATGTTTATGAGGTTAATGATTGATATTTTGCATGCTCTTATAAATTTATTTTTTATTGTATATTTGGATGATATACTGATATATAATGCTACTTGGGAGGAGCACATCTTACATTTGATGTCAGTGGTAGAGACATTAAAGAAGAACCAAATGCTAGAAAATATCAAGAAGTGTGGGTTTGCACAATATTATTTGGTGTATCTAGGGTATGTCATACGTGGAAGAGAGCTGAAGATAGAACTTGAGAAGATGGAGGCCATAATGAAGTGGTTAGTGACTACTAATTTTTTTGAGGTCATGAATTTCATTAGGGAAATACAATAATTGAGGGAATTCATAGCCTCATTTTTAGTAGTAACAACACCAATCCACACCATAATATACGGGGAAGGGGTCAAGAGAGGGCCTTTAAGGAGTTAAAAAGAAATATTAGTCAAAAATAAGTTTCGGCATTACCAAACTTGCAACAACCCTTTTAAGTGGAGACAAATGTAAGTGAATATGATATGGGAGCGATCTTGATGCAGGGAGAAAGGGATGTATACTACCATTTTGAAGTATTTCATGGGGCGGTTATAAACTAACCTACCAATGACAAGGAGCTCTATTCCATTGTGCAATATGTGAAGAAGTGGACTTGCGGAGCCCAAAGTAAGCTACAACAAGCTAGAAATTACAAGTGGATGGGGTTTCTACAACAAATTCATTTAGTGATGAAACATAAGAATGGGAATAGAAGCAAGATGGCCAACAAGATTTTACAACCACTCACATCATACATAAGAACTTTAAAAACTCTTATTCACATGGATTCATTCACATATGATGCATATATATAGGCATATTCATAGGATGGGGACTTCAAGAAGGTGTTTCAACAATTATAGAGCCAGAGTCATGTGCAGAAAGGTGACAACGCAGTTGAATACCATCTCCAAGATGGGTTACTCTACAGGTTGGATAAGTTATGTGTTCCTAAAGGTCATCCACTGCATCTCCTTAGAGAGGCTCACACCTCCAAGGTTGTAGGGAACTTTGGTGTAGGGAAGACAATGGCCAAATTGCAGAGGTATGTGTATTGGTACAATATGAAAGAAGATATAGATAGGTTCATAATAGGATGCATGATTTGTTGTATCAACAAGCCTAGTAATAAGAAACGAGGTCTATATCATCCATTGCATTTACCCACTTATCCTTGGGAAATCATTTCCATCGACTTTGTGGGAGGTTTACCAACAACTAGGAAGGGACATGATTACTTGTTCATGGTAGTTTACAGGTTAAATAAGATGTGTGTTCTAATTCCCTATAGAAATATGATCAATGGGAAAGAAGCAACAAACTTGTTCTTCGGAAAAATTTGTGTGCACTTTCGGATACATAGGAGCATCATCTCAGATAAGGACATAATATTTCTCAGTGAAATTTGGACTACATTGTTGAAGAGGTCTACAATATTCCATCCACATAAAGTTGGGAAAAAATAGAAGTATTTAAGAAGAATTTAGTGTAGCTTTTTAGGGGTTACAATCATAAATATTTGAAGACTTAGGTTGAAAATATGGTATATATACATCACTATGATGATAGAAAATTCCAAACTTCTATTGATAATTTCCCATTTAAAACTTGTTTTGGACATTTTCCACATTCACCTTTGGGTATTACATATGGACAATAAGGAGGAGTGAGGGAGGATCTTATAATGGATGCCTTAAGTGCATAAAATTTTGTTGAGAATATCATAGAAATCCATCTATAGGTACATGAGACACTACAAAAGTCACAAGGAAAATGTAAGGCAAGGCATGATCAAAATAGAACATATAAGTACTTCAAGGTGGGAGACAAGGTATGGTTACCATTGAACAGGGAGTAGCTATAGGGTCTTGGTAAGAAAATCATTGCTCTCTAATATGGTCCATTTGAAATACTGGAGAAGGTGGGAGATAATGCTTCTCAACTCAATATACCTCCATACATGCACATTTACTCAATGGTGAATGTAGAGAATTTGGAACTATATGATCCATCTATGCTAAATCAGGAAGAGGAACAAGTCCTACCTTTAGTAGAGGATTTAGCACTAGATTCATAAGTAGAGCTGAAAAATGTAATTTTGTAGAATAGGTCTTGTTACCCACCATTGTGTGGGTGATATCCGTAGGAAATTTTTTTTTGCCAAGATGGTCATCCACCGACAGCCCCTTGCAGCCACCAACTAGCTTGTTGTGCCATTTCACCACCACCTGAGCTAGCCATGTGGTCCCTCACGCATATGTCATGATCATATGTTTGAAGGTGGACCTCCCAAACCTAAAGGTATGCCTTGTTATTTTGTGATAAAGTATTGTATTTTACTTATCATAGAAAATTTTGGGCATGGATTAATGGGGTGATTTAGTGGAAAGTGTGGGTTAGGTATGTGCTCTTGTCCCCTATACCTCTTTTGGATGTTAACCTTGGACCCTAGTCCGTCCAGTGGGATCTATTTTACTGACCTTTGCGATTTCAGGATGATACTAAAAGGGAAACCCTGATTTTGGTTATCTAGTCCTTCTCCCCCATCCACATATATCACTCCCCTCTGCTCATTATAACCCCTTTCATCTTTTCTCCCACTTGGGTCCACATTCCTCCATTGGGTATACATAGGTTTAGCTTCCCTCTCCCCTTGTCCACACCTTGGGTCGGGCCTGGAGCAATGACTTGAGGTTTATGTAGCTAAAAAGAAAAGAAAAAAACATAATTGGACACATTCAATAGGAAATTGTAGCATAAAATGAAAAATATGGCTAGGAAAATAATATTTAGCGCTTGGGAAAAAGCCATTGCATGAGCTCTACTCCATTCCATGGTCGTCACATTGGTTCCTTAGGCCCTAGATGAGCTCCCTCTATCATTCAGGAACCCATGATAAACCCAACCCATGGTGGGTAGTGAATTTCCCCACCTTAAAGGGGGTATCCACTATTATACTTTACACATTATGCTCTCATTCCTTGAGCCTCAAGCAATTAACCAAAGAAATTTCGTAAAAGGAAAAAGGCATATGAATAAGGGATGAAAAATCAAGGCCGGGGAAACTCATGTACCATGATTTCTCCCTCCTATACATTATTTACCCAAGTGTGGTATTACCTTTATTAGCTACCCTTGTATGGCACATGACTGAAGATTTCCCCTCTCATCCCCTAATTTGTTCCATCAATTTATCACATGCCACTTCCATTTGGAGGATGTACCATGGACACACTATCCCCTTTAGAAGTAGAAACCACCTAATAAGGTGCTTGGTTAACCCCCTTTGGAGCTTGGAGACATTAGTACATGCCAAATCCAACTATGGAAGGCAATTCCATTATGAAGTCCCACTTGTTGTACATGGTTTGTAAGCTATATAACTCAATTTACTTAAATGAATTGTACTGGAAGGCTAGGGGATGCATTGGATCTTATTCAAGATTACATATGGTTTCCATCTTGGGTTTGGTAAACCTATATGGGATCCTAACCCAATAAATGGATACATTGGCACATGTAGGGTATGTGTAGAGATCCATGGGTCTCTAGAGAAGTATAAAACTCCAAATATCCCGATATAAGTTCAAATATTACTCAAGATTCACCTACTAGACGAGGAAGATGTACATGGTTCACCATGCCCATCTGACCCCACAGTTGTACCATGCACTTGGCAGATGACCCAGGACTTGTATGCTGATGTGGAATCACTTACACCATCATCTTATCCCTTACATATGGTTTACAAGAATCTTTGATCAACTTGGAGACCCATGAGGTTACTTGTGTCTCCCCCACACCCATGAGGTTTCTAATATTGAGAACAAGGTGCAAACCCCCTGTCCACTAATTTTGGGACACCTATTCATCATTATGACACTTATGGACTTCATCAAGCTCCTTAGAAGGCCCAACGAAATGTATTATTCATCATTCAACCTCTTGAGAGGCTTATTCTTTTGTTTATGAGCTAGTTTGGTGGGCTTGTCACCAAAAGTTAGTTATTTTTCACAGTATTTTATTTTAGGAGCTAATGTAGGCCTAATTAGCTAAATTGAACTCCTTAGAAGTGTATAAATACAAGTGATGCGAATTTGTTTTAGCATCATCACTTGGTTTGGACTTGTATCTCTTTAGAGAACTTCATTATCCTTCTTGGAGAACAAAATTTTGGAGCATGGAATGAATTTTAATGTTTGGATTATTTTCTCTTGTCTTGGAGCTTCTTGATTGGAAAAATTGTGATGGTTAGATATACTCTTATACATGTAAGTACAACTTAATGTTATTATTTCTTTCTATTTTTAACATACAATGTTGCTGGGATTTTCGCTATACTAGGGCTAATTTACTGCATCCATTTATGTGAAGTTGTGGAAATTTTGTTTCTAGATAGTGTTGCTTCATGTATGGGTCATGTATAATGAATGAATCTTCCTAGGGATGTTTCATCATTGAAACTTGTCTTAAAAAGCCATTTATTATGCAAAACAAAGTATAAAGTATTTGAAGCTTCTTTTGCTGCTACCCTAATGCTAAGCGAAGTTGTCTTAGAGGCCTCCTTGAAATATAAAATTAAATATCCATAGTCACAATTATAATTGAATCTAATCTCCCCAAAAGTATTGGGAACTAGTCCTCCATAGGTGATAATCTCGAAGCTTATTTCTTTCACTTTCCCTTCTTTTCTAGGCATAACCTACATAGGTCACCTAGGGTATCAATTATATCACAATATATCCATCCAAACACTTATATTTTTGGTTGACAACTACGCTTGTGTGTCCTTAGGAAGCCCTCCACATTTCATGATATTCTGATAGTGGGATCCTGATATATCACAAGCCCTAGATCGAAAACCAATTATTTACCTTGGTTTCATTAGGTTAGAAGCCTCACTGGGATCATTGCATTATCTTTCATTGAAAATTACTTCCTTTATCCACTTCTCCTCCCTGGTTAGGTCAAGTATATAATTCTTTTCTCAACCCCATTCTCGTGAAGTAACCTCAGGTCCACTTGATCTCGTGTGGTCCCACAACTTATCAAATCCAATTTCACAAAGACCACTTGGAAGCCAAGTTTCCACAAGAAATTTAGGAGTTAGGAATCTTCTTGAAAAATCATATAATCGAACCCTAGCTCTTAGAATTCCCCTAATCCATTCCTAGAGATCCTTTTATCTTTCTCTCAAAGCAATCCAACCATATATTTGAGCCTCTCTTGTGAATATGATTCTAGGATCACCTATCATCCTATCATTGATCCATTCATTTTCGTGATCCTTATTATAACGGGTCTCTTTCCATTGATGAAATTGCGTAAAGAGTAGGGAGCCTTAACCGAGGTGACAATGGGATATTGCTTGATTTTTTTCTTTAACCTAGTAGTATCCCTTCAAGGATCCCCTTTTAGGACCCATGCTAGTTTGAGCGGTAACATTTTGGCATCATTATCGGGGAAACGAGACGTGTGTTTTGTTCCCATATGACATATTGACATAACATTATTGGTGACTCCATTGGAAGAATGAATCCCTAGTTCTTCATTGAACTTTAAGGTCGATGCTTGTAGGGTGAAGCAAGCATATTTATAGGCGTATTTAAATTCACCCTAGCGACTCCTACATATTTTTCATGTATATCTCAAATAGGTTGTCTTTATTTGATAATTTTCCTTCTTTGGACATCACTAACGTCCTTTGGAATCCAAAACATGTCATAAGAAGGATGGTACGTGGGGTGCTTGTATTTGATAGTGATCCACTCTTCACAATTGATCATGTAAAATGATTTAATGCACATGCTTCAAGAGATAAAGTGGTTCACCAAGATTTCCTTATGTTTTTATTCATGGGATCTCTCAGTGGTCATAAATCATGGTTGCATGATCATGAACCTAAGAGCATCTCATCTATTGAGGAGTTCGTTGATGGTTTTCCTAGACATTTTCAAGTATACCCTACATTAAGCATCCAAGAGGAAGCCTTCATTGAAGATCATCAAGACATTGAGAATATAAGTAATGAGTAGGAAGATGAGTCCTCCTTAGGTACACATGATGAAAATGATGATTTTGATAACACAGGTGTTGGGAAGGATGAGTCTATGGAAGGTGAACTTGAGACCACCTTACCTTTCTCAAGGATATTACCCCTGACGACTATTCTTTTGAGAACCTTGAGCGAGGTGGCCCCATTATCCCCTTGTAGGATAACATTGGAGACTACTTCCACATTGAAAAGGAGAATTGGGAAATTTTTGGTCATCAATTTGATTGCGCTCCCATTTATGAAACTGAAAAGGAGGATGAGGCTGAGATGGGTCTTCCATTTCTCTCAGGCACTAGTTATAATGGCATATCCATTGATACCCTTGAGAAGGGGAATCTTTATTTTCCCTTGCATAAAGAGGGGCAATTGGAAGTGATCAATTTTCCTTTTAGGAGAGACCCAATCTTTGATACTAAGGGAATCAAGAAGGCTCCCACCTCTCCTAAGTATGAATCTATGTTCAAATAACTTGAGCCTTTAGGTTATGATTTTTGGGAAGAACAACCCGTTGAATACAATACTTCATCCTCCATTTTTACTTTTCATATTGGTCATCATCTTGAGTATTCATAAATTTATTCCGTCACCCCTTTTCATATGATCTCAAGTATTAGTGATCCCTTTCCTCCTTCCAAGCATAGCATCAAGGAAGATCCCCTCATTGATTATAATTTACCTCTTTGTACATACCCTTAGGGTTTTTATCACTCCATGACCTCCCCTATCCAATGTGACCATGGGAAACCTATTTGTTGCACTCCTTATTTCCCTCACCCTTCATTTCCCTCTTATCACAACCTTATGGCATCTGTACAGAAAAATACTATGCGAAATGATTGTGATAAGGAGTTATTAAGGACAATAATTCATTCTACCATTGTGTTGTTAGAGGGAATGCCCCACACTTCTATTTTTACTCATGTTCCTTCTCTTAGGGATTCCTCCCACCTCACATGGAAACCATATTTTCCCACCTCCTGCCCACATCATCTTCCATGTGCTTGGGTTTGTATTTTCTTTGGAATTTGTTGCATGAGTAATCATATAGGAAAGTATATTTATGTTGATTTGATGATATGTTGGTTGCACTAGCTTTATGATTACACTTAATATTATATCTTCCATATGCATGTTAGGGCAGGATGCATTGCATGCTGATTTTCACATTAGTACTAATGTCATGTGATATTTCTCATGGTAGATTAGCTACATTTAGATTAAAATTTGCATATTTTATTTTCTGTTGATTTTACGGCGTAACACCAAGCATGGGTGATCACAAGACACCGAAAAAATATGATACCCCATGGGTTTAGTATTTGATATGTGCAATTAATAGGTCTGCGGTGACTAAGAGATTGTTGGTGTTTTCGTGACCTCCCGTTCAAGTAGCTTCACCCATTTTTAAAGGGATCACGTCCCAGTTGGAGCCAGAAGTTACCCAAAATTTTGTGGGTGATATCCCTAGGAGAATTTTTTTCGCCAAGATGGTCCTCAACCGGCATCCAACAACCCCTTACAAACACCAACTAGATTTTTGTGCCATTTCTCCGCCACTTGAGCCAGCCATGTGGTCCCTCACCCATTTTTCATGATCGTATATTTGAAGGTGGGCCTCTCAAACCTAAAGGTATGCCTTTTCATTTTTTGATTAAGTATTTTAGTTTACTTATCATGGAATTTTTTTGGCATGGATTCATGGTGGGTTTCAGAGGAAAGAGTGAGCTAAGTATGTGCTCTTATCCCCTAGACCTCTTTTGGATGTTAACCTTGGATCCTAGTCCTGTGGGATATCTTTTACTGACCATTGGGATTTCAGGATGGTACTACATGAGAAACCCCAATTTTGGTTGCCTTCCACCCACTACCTCATCCACATATATCACTCCCCTCCACTCATTATAACCCCTTTCATCATTTCTCCCACCCGGGTCCACATAGGGTAGCCTCTCCCTCCACTTGTCCACAACTTGGCTCGGGTTTGGAACGATACCTAGAGGTTGATGTAGCTAAAAATAAAATAAAACACATAATTGGCCACATTCAACAATAAATTATACCGTAAAATTCAAAAGATGACTGGGAAAAATACATTTAACACGTGGGAAAAATCCATTTCATGAGCTCCACCCCATTCCATGATGATCACTTTGGTTCCTATAGGCCCTAGATGAGCCTCCTCTATCATTGAGGAACCAATGATTTTCCCAACCCCTGGTGGGAAATGAATTACCCCACCTTAAAGGGGGTATATACTGCTATACTTTACATACCATGATTTCATTCCTCAAGCCCCAACCATTTAACCAAAGAAAAATCATAAAATACAAAAGGCATATGACGAAGGGTGTAATCAAGGTCGGGGCAACTCATGTACCACAATTCCTCCCACATATACATCATTTACCCAAGTATGGGCTTCCCTTTATTAGCTACCCTTGTACCCTAGCATGTGCCCTAGGATTTCCCCTCTCATCCCTTACCCCATTCCATCACTTTATCACATGGATGTACCATGGACACACCATCCCCTTTAGAAGTAGAAACCACGTAATAAGGGGCTTGGTTAACCCCTTTTGGAGCTTGGAGACATTAGCACATGCCAAATCCCACTATGGAAGGGAATTCCATTATGAAGTGCCCACCTGCTGTCCATGGTTTGTAAGATATTTAACTCAATTTTATTAAATGACTTGTTGTACTGGAAGGCTAGGGGACATATTGGATCTTATTCGGGATGGTCTCCATCTTGGGTTTGGTCTCCATATATAAGGTCCTAACCCTCCAGAGGGCTACATTGGCACATTTAGGGTGTGTGTAGAGAGCCATGGGCTTCCACAATAGTGGACAACATTCCATGGATCCCGAGAGATGTTCAAATATTGCTCTAGATTCAATTATTGGACTTGGAAGATGCACCTGATTCACCATGCCCAGTAGACCCCAAATTTTTACCATGCACTTGGAAGATGACCCAAGACTTGTATTCTGATGTGGTCTACAAGCATATTTTATCTACTTGGATACCCATGAGGTTACTTGTGTGCCCCCACACCCATTGAGAGCACCACATGTTTCTTATTTGGAGAGCAAGGGGCCAACCCCTTGTCCACTACTTTTGGGAGTACTATTCATCATTATGACACTTATGGACTTCATCAAGATTCTTAGAAGGCCAAACGACATGAATTATTCATCATTCAACCTCTTGATATGCTTATCCTTTTGTTTATGAGCTAGTTTGGCAGGATTGTCACCAAAAGTTAGTTATATTTCACATTATTTTTATTTTAGGGGCTAATGTAGGACTATTTAGATAACTATAACTCATTATAAGTGTATAAATACAAGTGATTTGAATTCATTTTAGCATAATCATTTGGTTTGGACTTGTATCTCTTTAGAGAACTTCGTTATCCTTCTTAGAGGACGAAATTTTGGAGCATGGAATGAATTTTTATGTTTGGATTATTTTCTCTTGTCTTGGAGCTTCTTGATTGGAAAAATTGTGATGGTTGGATATAATCTTATACATGTAACTACAACTTAATGATATATATATATATATATATATTTTTGCCAAATACATTGTTGCTAGGATTTTTGCTATACTAGTGCTAATTTACTGCATCCATTTATGCAAAGTTGTGGAAATTTTGTTTATAGACAGTGTTGCTTCATGTATGGGCCATATATAATGAATGAATGTTCCTATGGATGTTTCATCATTGAAACTCATATTGGAAAGCCATTTATTCTGCAAAACGAAGTATAAAGTCTTTGAAGTTGCTTTTGATGCTACCCTAATACTAGGCGCATTTGCCTTTGAGGCCTCCTTGAAATAGAAAATCCAAAACCCATAGTCATAATTCTACTTGAATCCAATATCCCAAAAAGGATTAGGCACTGGTCCTCTATAGGTGAGCACCTCAAAGCTTATTTCTTTCACCTTCCCCTATTTTCTAGGCCCAAACTTCATAGGTCACCTAGGGAATCAATTATCTCACAATATAGCAATCCAAAAAATTTGATTTTTGGTCCACAATTGTATTGGTGTTTCCTCAAGAAGCCCTCCAAATATCACAAAATTATGATGGTGGAATATTGAGATATCACAAGCCCTAGCTTGAAAACTGATTCTTTCCCTTGGTTTCCTTAGGCTAGAAAGCTTGCTGTGATCATTGCATTACCTTTCATTGAAAATTCATTCCTTGATCCCCTTATCATACCTGAGTTAGTCAAGTATATAATTGGTTTATCAACCCCATTCTCATGACCTAACCCAGGTTCCACTTGGTCCCATGTGGTCCCACAACCAATCAAATCTAATTTCACAAAGACCACTTAGAAGCCAAGTTTCCACAAGGATTTTAGGAGCTAAGAATATTCTTGAAAAGTCATATATACAAACCCAAACTCTTAGAATTCCCTTAAGCCCTTCCTAGGGATCCTTTCATCTTACTTTCAAATCAAACCAAACATATATCTGAGCCTCTTTTGAATAGGATTCTAGGATCACCTATCATCCTATCATTGATACATTCATTTTCCTGATCCTTATTATAACGAGTGTCCTCCCATTGGTGAAATTTTGTAAAGAGTAGGGAGCCTTAACAGAGGTGACAATGGGCTATTGCTCCATTGTTTTCGTTGATCTAGTAGTAGCCCTTCAAGGATACCCTTTTAGGACCCCTGGTAGTTTAAGCGGTAACAAGTCCAAAACTATAAGACAGGGGCAACATGGCCTTTGGTCGATTGGGATGAAAGGACAACTTCCAGGCAAGGCTAAATGGTACACCTGAGAGAAGGTGAAGGAAAATTTTTTCACCTCATTTAGTAGAAGATTTTGGGGACTGAAAGCCTCCCAAAATGGGGAGGTATGATATATAATGGATCATTATATTATTTTTCATCCATATTGATGCTTTTAGAGTGGAAAAAGTCGAGGAATTAGCTCATATGACCATTTTTACCTGCGGGTCCCAATTTGATGAATTGGGGTTTGAAACCTTTCGAAAGTAGTTTGTTGAAAAGTCAACAAAAATGTGTGTCTAATTTAATTTCCCTTAATTAAATTGGACAATAAATTGTAGTAGTATCTCATAATCACTTGTAATAGTTAACTGAGTGTGATAAACTCAGTTAGCTCATGAATTTTGAGTTGAGGGTGGTTGGTGAGGCATGAAGAGTGATTCTATTAGTTTTTGAGTCCAAGTTGTAGTTAGTGCATTAGTTTAATGCATGAGAAATCAATTAACTCAATTAATTGAGTTAAAATCAGTTTAACTAGTTGTAAGAGTTTGTTGCACTAGTGAGAGGTCAAGTGAATTAAATCAGATTTAATTCACACGTAGTGATATATCAAGTAATTGATGATTTACTATTAATAGATGCATGCATGTCAGTTATAATGAATACACAGTTGAGACAAAAGTTTAAAGGGATGTTAACTATTAGTTGTATAATTAGCACACTGCCCACATGTAGTAAAACACCCATAGGATTTCCCATGAGCATTGCACAATTTTGGAAGGCTGAAATTCCTAAAGAATAGTGATTTAATTCCACATGAATTGCACAAGAAAGGTAGGCTGAGCAGAGGCTAAAAATTGGCTAAGTGTTGGTCGATTTTGTCTGGATCAGTGTGAGACAATTGTGAGAGTGCAACAGGCTCTTGTGAGAAGAGTAGATTGTAATTGTTTCATGATTCCTTGGTGAATATACAATAGAAGATAGAGGGGTTTTGAGCAGCAAGCTTTCCCTGGGAAAATATTTGTGTTGTGGTTTGATTTTCTTCTTTCTTTTACTTGTTGTGATTGGCGATCATGTTTATTTTCCGCAATTGATTTGTAGAAGGATTCAGTAATTTGCTTTAGCATATCGCATGATCGGATTGAATCCATTGGTATACATATTTTTTGTATAATTTCTACAGGTATCAGAGCACATAAAATCACTATAGTGGAGAAGAAATTGAGTTTGTGCTAAATAGCATTCGAATTTGCAAAAAATTCTTCGGTGCGATAGGCATATCGATATGGATTTCAATGGCTTGAGATTGGAATATGCACTCGAGGGCAACTCTAATTATATTTGATGGAAATACAGAATGGAGGAAATTCTGGAGGACAATGGGTTGAAATAATTCATTGATAATGACATTACCAAGCTCGCAGCAGCAGATGTCGCTCTTCTTGATGCTTGGCAAAAGAAGGTTGCAAAGGCAAGGCGGATCTTATTAGAGGGAGTTCGAAACTAGATTATATCGAGTCTCCATGGAAAAGCGACTCCATATGACATGTGGAAGGCTTTGATAGATCTGTTTCAGAGTAGCAGTGACCACAAAAAATTGGCACTGAAGGACAAGCTCAAGAAAATCAAAATGGAGAAAGGCAACACTATTCCGAAATATTTAACCAAGTTCGTCCAATGTCGAGATGAGCATGGGAGTTTCAGAATTATTGTAGCGGATAATGACTTGGTGAGCCTACCTCCTCTAGGCCTTCCCAAGAGTTGGCATAGTTATCAGGACTCTGTCAATGGGAGGGAGAAGCTAACAGATTGGAAGCGAATTTGGTTGGATTTGGTACAAGAAGAATTCAGGCAGAATACTAGGGATGGATCCTCATCTAAGACAGATGATGAGGAGAATTGCACCTTTTCTGGTAAGGCAAAGAAGGGGAAGGGAAAGAAATCCTATTCAAAATCTAAGACCGGCAAAGAAGGCAAGAAGTGTGACATGTACAGAGTGAAATGATTTCACTATCACGAGCATGGACATTATGCCACTAATTGTCCAAAGAAGAAGAAGAAGAACAAGAAGGCTTCAAGATCTGCAACAGGTGAGGCTTTGGCCTCACAATTTGAGTTTTAATTCTCGCTCATCGCATGCATGGTGTCTAGTGCGATGGGATTAGTGTGGTACTTGGATAGTGGTGCATCTTTCCACATGACGGGAGGCAAAGAACTTTTCGTTAGCTTGGAAGAGAAGGATCTCCAGATGCATATCAAAATGGGTGATGATGGAAGGTATAACAGTACCGAGATTGGTACAGTTACTTTCCAGAGATAGTCATGTAAACCCTTCTTATTAAAAGATGTAAGGCATGTACGAGGCTTGAAAAATAATATAGTTTCAGTTGCTACATTGGAGGATAGAGGATATGATGTGGTTTTTAGTGAAGGGAAAGCATTCCTTCATCACAAATCCATAGGACAATTCAAGAATATTGGGATTCGTGTGAAGAATCTCTAAAAACTTGATGTAGATGGCTGCACAACATTGATGGGTAAAGAGGACAAAGTGGTGAGCCAAGATGAGGGTGAGTTATGGCACATGAGATTGGGCCATCTACACCACGATGCTTTGAAGGTCATGCAACAGATTTATAAGGGGCTTCCAAAGGGTACTCTTGTGAAGATAGACACATGCAAGGGTTGTACCATGGGGAAGTATGCAAAGGCCACTTTTCACGATAATGAGAACCAAGCAGCGGAAATCCTTGATAGATTTCACTCAAATGTGTGTGGACCATTCTCTACATCTTCTACAACAAAGCACAAGTATTGTGTGATTTTTGTTGATGATATTATAGAAAGTGTTGGATCTACTTCATGCGGAAGAAAGATCAGACGTTCTCAAAATTTTGTGAGTTCAAAGCACTCGTTGAGAAAGACACGGGGAAGAATGTGAAGGCTCTGAGGAGTGACAATGGTGGTGATTACATCTCCAATGAATTCAATAACTTCTGTAGCAAAGAAGGAATTCAGGGAGAGTTGATTGCACCTCATAACCCACAACAGAATGGGGTTTTAGAAATAAAGAATAGAACAATTGTGGGTGCGACATGAGCGATGTTGGATGATCAGGGCCTACCGTTGCATCTGTGGTTAGAGGCATGCAACACAACGGTATTTGTGCATAACCGTAGTCCTCATTGGATACTTGGCATGAGTACACCAGAGGATGCTTTTTATGGTAATAAACTTGATGTTTCATATTTTAAATTTTTTGGCTCATCTATTTATTACCATGTGACCAAATATTCCAGAAAGAATCTAGAACCAACAACTGAGATTGGGATATTTGTGGGGTACACGGATACTCCCCAAAACTATCGGGTGTATTTTCCAAACAACAAGATGACTGTTGTGAGATGGGATATAAAATTTTATGAGGAGAAAGCCATGCGATTGTACCTTGAGAGGGAGCTTGATTTTCATGTAGATGAGGAACTCTTGGTTCTGAAGAATGAACCTCAAGATGTGGAGCAGCCACATGCGGAGGATCATGGAGTGGTAAAAAACACTCATGCTGAGCCATCCACCAGACATGGTAGAAGGCACACCACAGAAGTTGATAGATTGAGACTTGATGCGGCAGAACATGTAGGAGTACCTACATCAATGCGGAGACAAAGACAGTCTCCAGACATGTTCACTGGATACATGGCTCTTATGAGCAGTGTATTGTAACAGAACCATCCTCTTTTGAGGAAGAAGTGCAACAACCAATTTGGGTTGACGCCATGTGTTTGTTCAATTTAATTGTCTTAAATTGATTACATAAATTATTGACCGGAGTTGGTAAACTTGTGAAGTGAAAGTGCACAATATATGCTTGAAGCCTCTTTTATTCATTTAGTTTATTGGTGTGATGATTGGATTTATAGAGATTACTTCTAAGGATGTTTTTATTCTTATGTTCCTAATGAATTTGATAAATTTAAATTACAACTAAGTTCTAAAAATCAACATGCTTTCTACCCTGTAAAAACTGAAATAAAATTTCTCTATCTTATGAAGAAATATTAACTAATTTAATTGTTAGTCTCTAAAAATTCTTATTCTCTAACAGTCTTGTGCATGAAGATAAAATTGAATTCTAGAAAAATGGAATTTATACATTTTTATGTTTTGAAATGAAATGTTATGGTAATGAAACTTGTAAATAAATCACTATAGATTTTGAAAAGAAATCACTCATGAACGGAAAAGAATGTACTCATATGCTGAAATAAAATCACTCAATCACTAATGTTTTGAAAATAAATCATTCATGCTCTTGAAATAAACCACTCATGAACTTGTAAAACTACTCTAAAATAAATAACTGCTGCTCTAGAAGTAAAACTATGAATCCTCTACAATTTTACAGTTCGAAAGGAAATATGGATGAATCTACATCAAATGATATGAAAGAATCTACATTAAATAACAAAATGGAATTCTGGAAACAACTACAACAAATGAAAAATTGGAATTCTGAAAACAACTACGGCAAATAACAAATTGAAATTCTGAAAATAAGTACATCAAATGATAAAATGAAAACATGAAAAACAACTACATTAAAAACATAAAATGTAGAACCTTCACTGTTTGCAGGGGCCCTCCACAAATAGGCGGTCAAATATTTACTCCAATAGTTAGTTGTGCATCAAGTCTTCAAGGTACTTCTTCATTAAAAAGGAATGAAAAACAGAGTTTTAAAACTTCACAATATGCTTCAGAAAAAATTAATCTCTCCTCTTTGTTTCAATGGACTGTTTATATAGGGGTTGCAATGTAACTTCATGGCGATTCATATGGCTAAATATCAGAACTGAATGGGCACCTATTTTCCATGAATTCGATGAAGCATAGTTCATTCCAACCTCTGTTTGCTTGACTGGGCGTTTATTGACACATGGGCCTAATGTTTGCTCACACAACTGCAAAATAGGGATCCAAAGAACCTGAAATATCTATCAAATGGTAACTATTTCAGGAAAAATTCTCGTGGAGAACTTAATTGGGCCCGTGATGAACAAAACCCATGTTTGTTTTTTGCAAGATTCACTTTAGTTTGTGCATAAAACGCTTTTGAAGTTGACTGGTAAAAAATGCTACAATTTTTCCTTAGATATTTGCCTGAAGGTCCACATGTGTGATCTGGGTGGAATTTGAGCAACAACAATCCATATTGGAGCTTCTAGAAACAATTTACATGTGTTGGATTTCATTCTAGAGTGGTGCTACTACCTCAACCATGGAGACAATTGCGGAAACTATAGAAACTTGAACTATCAAACTACCATTAGTAAAACAATGCATAATTCTCTTTAATTCATTAAAAATAATATAAATAATAATAATAAACCATGTAAACATGTATGCAAGAATTTAGTGCGTTTAGGAAGAAATATGGGTAAAAAATATGACAATAGCGGAATGGAATGATGCGAAAATGGATGGTTTCATCAACAAAATTATGAAAAATTTGAGGCTCAACATTCTCCCACACTGGAGATTTTGCATGTCCTCATGCAAACAAATCATTGCAAAGTTTCATAATTCAATCAGTTTCTTGTGTTCCTTTATTCTATAATTTCAACTAAGTCCTTGACCAAAACTCCAAGAGAGCAATATTGACCCTTTCTATTAATAAGATGCACTTCTCTCCAACCCTTCATTATTTATTATATGCAACTTGTGTGAAAAGAAATGATGCCCACATAATAGCATATCCAAGTACTTGTCACTATTTTAATTGTGTTTGAATTGTTCAAGCCTTGGTAGAATACCATATTGTGAAGAACACATCAAGGCTTTTACTCCATATATAAAATGTGCTTTCCATCCTTGTGAAGTTCATCCCATTAGTATGGCTGGAAATGATCATAGATTGCAGCCCATAATTATTGTCTTCTTATCTTCCATGCATAACAACCAATCATATTTCAACAATGTTATTGAATAGTTCCTTCAACAACTCACAAACTAATGAATGAAGAAGAATTCCCAATGTGAAGCTTTTGACAAGAAGAGTTGCACATAACACAAAATAAGAGTTGTTGTTGAGGGTTATACAACTCATGAAAGCCTAAAATGTGCTTCCAAGTGATTTCAAGAGTATGCGAACAACGCCTTGTTGCAATCTTCTTCTTGTGGCTTTGTACTCATCATTTATTGGCTTCCATTAAACATCTGAAGATGAGCAATATGACACATAATTTAAGTGTTCCATTTGTTTTTTTGATCATGTGCTACAAACATGTACCATGAATTCAAGTTTTTCTATTTGTAAAATAATTCTTTTTTCTCAAGAACATCATGTTGATGGACCATTAAGGATGGATTAACAAGAAGAGAAAGTTTAAAAAAGAGAGCACTTGGTGAAAGCATAGAAGAACATAATTATGACCATGGAACACAATGAGATGATTGCATGGGTGGCAGGACTTTTTTGATAAAGAATCAATCATAATTTGTGGGATTGGTTGTTAAAATGTATGACAAAACATAATGGGAGAAATATTTTAACTACATGTTGACAATAGCTTTTCATCAAAATTTCTAGATTTTTTAACAAATTATAAAGTTTAAGGTTAGTTTTACCTCAATTTTACCTTTTGGAATTGGAGAAGAGAACATGATTTGATGGCTGATTCGGTGTTGATTTGGCTTAGGTACTCTGCTCCATGATGCATTGGCCTCCACCTTGACCTTGCTCCACAAAATGTATCTTTTTCATTTAGCAGATTTGTTTTTCCAATTCATCTCAAATGGTAAATTAGATTCTCCTTAAAGTTTTTGAGGTCGTTACTTTTAATATTATGCATCTTTCCACAAAAAATATCAGCCAATGGGTGCACGGATATCGAGAAAAATGATAAATGGCTATAGGTGAAAGTGGCCAATTTATTGAAAAATTTACAATGAAATTTTCTAAAATTTTCTTTGTTTATGCACCCTACCTCAATGCATTTACCATAAAATTTTTAGGCCCAACAGATGCATGTTTTACAATTTATGATCAAATCAATTTCTGCCATGTTTCACCTTTCCCGCTGCCCAATGTTGCAAGAAAAACATATGCCACGAACTCATTTTAAGGCCAAATTGAGTGATTCAAAAGGGATACCGTGTATTTTTACCTTTTCTACTACCACATACTTTCAGAATCCAATTTTGATGAAGAAAAGATGTTGTTGTGCAAAAATATCGAAATCTGTCATAATCTGTCCAAAATGGTGAAAATTGAAAATCCACCTTTAAAACTCGCTGAGAAGTCCTGGAAAATTGCACTTTTTTAAAATTCTGCCCATGTAATAATCAATTTACTATATTCTAAGAAAACCCAGAAGCTCAGAATTTTTTTATTTCTACTCCAATCTCTTGCAATATTTGTGCCAAAACCGCTTCTGGAAATTTTTTTTACAAAAAATAGGCTGCTACAGCAATAGCTGCAGAAACTGCAACTTTCCGAAGCTGTTGCAAAAAATGTCAATTTTTGCAGAAAATTGTTTTCTTCGAGTTTGAGCTGCTGATTTGTATTGTGTACAACATGCTGAAGTAGCAACCATGAAACATACTGCATATTGACTGAAATATACCCAATTTTATTGTTTTGCTTGAAAATGAAAAAGAATGAAAAAGTGTTGTAATGGTGCCATCATGTTGCTGTTAAATGAAAAAAAAAAAGATGAACATGCTGCTATAAGAAACAAATAAAATGTACGGCTGCAAGTTGTTGTTGATTCCATAAAACTATTAGTCTTTATCAATTCCAAAATTCAAGGTATAATTCTTACCATGCGAATAAATGAGTTGAAGTTGAGCATGGGAAGAAATCATTGGATTACCGTTCAATGATGAAAATCGTTAACCAATGCGAGACAAATCACTGATAATGTAAATGAGTGTCAAGGTACCTAAGTGCATCTTGACAGGGATGAATGAATGCGTTGAAGTCAAGTCACCTGCAAGATCTGACAATCAAGAGACATTGTTGTATTCCCATTCACTAGTAAAAAATGGCTAATTAGTTACTAAAAAAATGACTAAAATTTTCATATAAACGACTATTTTTTAGTTGGTGACCAATAGTAGCTAATTTATAGTATCTTATAACGCGACCAACTTTTAGTCGTTTTTAGCTTAGTCATTAATTGGTTGTCTCAATTTTGTTGTCTAGTAGTATATTTGGTCATTAATTTAGTCATTGATTAGGTAATTGTAGTCAATGATTTGGTCATTGATTTAGTCATTAATTTGATTATTGATTTGGTCATAGATTTTATTGTCTAGTAGTATATTTGGTCATTGATTTAGTCATTAATTTCCACAATTAATGACCAATTATACAACAAAATATATTACTAAATGATCATAGATAAAACTAATTAATGACCAAAGAAATATGACCAAAATGTTGGTCGTGTTATAAGATATTGTAAATTAGCTACTAATAGTCATATATATGCAAATTTTAGTCATCGTTTGAAACCAATTAATGACCAAAGAAATATGATTAAATTTTGGTTGTGTTATAAGATACTGTAAATTAGCTACTAATAGTCGTATATATGCACAATTTAGTCATCATTTGTCATCACAAATTTACCATTTGCAGTAGTCATTTGCATTTTTTGGGTAGTTTCATATTCATTATATAAATGACTACTTTAGTAGTTTATATTCATTTCATTCACTTTCATTAACAAGCGTTATAAGCAACTAATTTAGTAGTATATTCATTTTATTTGCGTTCATCATTAATAGACATGAACTACAAATTTATTAGTTTTAGATGAATTTTATGTGTTCATTATTAATCAACATAAATTAATTAATATGATTTTGTAACTAAATTAAAAATAAAATAAAAATCATACAATGTACATGTTCATCTAATATGAAAAGAGAAAGTTACATATGTTAATTACAATACTAAGTAATATCTGCTACAACTATAAATAATTCCAACCACATAAATTATATTATATAAAATGTCAAGTATTACAATATGAGTTTCCAACTTAATATTAGTTGGAGTACAATTTACACATGAAATATTGTTTCGTCACTTCAAACATGATAATAGTCTTACCAAGGCATTGCAAGCACTGTAAGGAAATGACTCTCTAGTGGATGTTTTTGAGGATCCCCTTACAAAAATACCCCATACATCCGTTTCTAGCAGAGGTTACTAGAGGAGGTTGGCGGGTGGAGGGTTTTGCAGATATTTTCCTTGCGGTGCGCTTATAATCCCAAATTGCACCTGTGCACTCTACAAGAGAAAGCCCCGGTACGCACAAAACATTGGCACACCGGACACCTTGCGCTCCGTACACACCTGCCTGGTGCGTCGTATTACTGTAGAGCACCGGTGTTTCAAAACTCTTCCGCGCTGGTGCATCATAAAACAACGCGCCAAAACAGAAACCGCCCAGTGCAGTAAGAAGAAACTGCACCGGTGCATCATAAAACACCGCGCTAAAATGGAAACCGACTGGTGCATTCGTAAGAAACAACACCGATGCGCCTATAAACCTCGTGCACTGGAAAAGGGTTAAATAAAAAAAAATTATGACCAAAAAACCAAAATTTTCACTTTTCTAAGTGCCCCCGAGCTCTCGATCACCGGTGCGCTCTATAAGAGAAAGAACTGGTGCGCATAAAACATTGGTACACCGGACACCATGCGCTCTGTACACACCCCCGGTGCGTCGTATTACTATAGAGCATCGGTGCTTCACAAATATTCCACATTGGTGCATCATAAAACAACGCGCCAAAACAGAAACCACCCGGTGTGGTGTTAATAAACCGCACCGATGCATCATAAAACACCGCACTGAAATAAAAACCGACAGGTGCGTTCGTAAGAAACAACACTGGTGCGCCTATAAAACCGCTCGCACTGGAACATGGTTAAATAAAAAAAACTACGGCAAAAAAACTGCAATTTTCACTTTTCTTAGTGCTCCAGAGCTCTCAAGCACTGGTGCAATTTATCCTTCTCTGAGCCGCCCTGACATCGGTGCTCCCATTGCACCTATTGCATGCACTGCTGCTATGCATTGCCCACCAATCTCCAACTTGCATTTTGCAAAATGGTGGGCAAATATTCTTTTGCAAATTCTACAGCCAAAATGCCTCCTCCACAGCGAAATGTAATGGTATTTTTCTTGTTTTTTCATAATTAAGCTTTTTAGCAGATTAGAATTTCAAATAACCTTAAAATTAACCATTTAAATTTTTTTTTTTTTTGGGTGGCGCGGTACACATGAGCCGTTCGGCTCACATCGGTAAGCAGTGCTAGTTGTAAAATTTACAGGCTGCACCGCAACCGGTGCTAATGGTATCTGCACTATGTTCGGGGCAGTACCAAAATGTGCCCCGCGTTATTTTAAAATTTTAAAAAAAGTGCGGTGCGGTCATTTATCCGGTCGCACCGTTAACTATGGGAATAGCAATGCGGTGCATTGACGGAAATGTCCGCCCCGGTGTTTGTCAGCGCACCGCATTTGACATTCTGATAGGGTTAACGGTGTGACCTGGTAAAAGACCGCACCGTTGACTATGTAATTTTCAGGAAGTCGGTGCGTTGACACAACTATACGCGGCGGGGCATATATTTTAGTCAGCGCATAGCTCTTCTGACACCATGCATAGTCAACGGTTCTTTAAAAATTTTTAGGTGCACCGCATACAGTGCGTTGAATGTCATCTGGGGCACCACCCCTGGTGCGCGACAAATAAACAACGCACCGGAACCAGTGCATGACTATTTTTTTGGCACACCGACTAGTCTATTTTTTTTTCAAAAAAATTTATATATGTATATTCCTAAATACATGTCTCATTTAATAATTTTTTTTTATTTAATATGTCAATGATTCAGAGAGAAGACGGGGAGCAACATCAACAACATGCGATGCAGTATGACATGGTTCACCTGTGGGAGGCACGAGAGAGGGAGAGAGATGCGTACCCTCGCCTTATTACAACAACTACCTAGGGGCTCCTAAGGCAGGTAGGCCTCCTCAAGTTCTATGAGGAGGCTACTTCCCTAAAGGCCTATAGAGTGGTTTTGAGACAACTTATCTGTAGGTGGAATGCCCACCGACAAGATTTTTAGGTTGGTCCTAACCAGTGGTACACACCCACTGAGGAGGATATATATTTCATTACAGAGCTATCGAGGATAGGGTTGGATTTTCCCTCGTTCCCAGAGGTTCCAACTGGTTGTGTAGCAGGGAGTCAGTTAGTTTACTCCCAGAGATACATTAGAGCATCAGTACTGTCTCCTACAGATTTTCAGGTTGCTGGAGGTTAGTTACGTATTGGTGCATTTGGTAGTGAGGGGGTGCAGTGCCTCTCACTTCTCATTTCAACCATTTCACACAACACCAGTGACAGGCAATGCATTAGTTGCTCACTTCTATATTATGTTGATTCTTTAGTACAAGA
Organism: Pinus albicaulis; assembly: GCA_034641835.2. NCBI lineage: Eukaryota > Viridiplantae > Streptophyta > Pinopsida > Pinales > Pinaceae > Pinus > Pinus albicaulis. The sequence goes on along the minus strand of JAXQQM020076625.1, from coordinate 86,015 downwards.
GCCACGACTTTTCAGGTGGTCTGCCATTTTTTTGCAGCAGTTCTGCACAGTCTTAGATAGATGTATGCTCATGCACAAGGGAGGGTCAACTTCCCTTTTGCTTCATAGATTTTTTGTTTATTTTTTGAGAGGTTTCCAGAGATGAGGCCTACTTTTGTTCGGCAGCCTTGTAGGCCAATGTTGGAGGCACAGATGCACATGTGGGGGTAGATGATGCCCAAGAGGGGCGAGACTATGTTTCCAGCCAGGTATAGCATGATGCACTGGACTTACTAGTCAGCGTTGACGAGCTGCATCCCTTCATTATGGTCTCCTATCCTTATGCTGGATTGGATTGGCGAGGGTTTTCCAACATCCTCTTCATAGATGATGAGCCGCAAGATGATAGAGGTAACATTATTGTTTTATTTATATTTATTATAACATGTTCTTTTACTTGTTTTTATTAAATTGTGTAATGAAATTGTGTAATTATTGTTGTGTACTTGTATATATTTTGCAGACATTGGCTCTTTTGATGGCGAGGAGATGCCGGCACCATCACATGATCCAGGCGTGGATCATGATGACGATCAAAGCATGCCAAATTCTGAGGATCATCAGGAGGCCGATGCAGAGAGACATGCTCCTGTTGGTGCGCCGGTACCGCCTTTTTCTAGGTGCGGTTGACCTGATACTAGATGCAGGATGGAGTTGGGCGACCAACTCATTGCATTGATTGTTGAGGCGGGCATCAGGTCCACTGATTACAGAGACATACAGGCCGATGATAGGTTATTACGGATGTGGAGAGGCATGCCGCGTGACATGTATAGCCTGATGCGGAATGTCATAGGAGCTACGACAACTGTTACACGACTGAGGAGGACTGTTGCATGTTATAGGCGTGGTCAAGCCGTAGCACGTGATGGACAGTACACGAGCAACGACTCATCATCTCATGATCGTTCACCTCGCGCTGCGGCAGATGAGCATGAGGCCCCACTAGCATCTAGCAGTCATCACAGAGATGATGCTGAACCATCGGCCACATCCAGTCAGCAGCCTACAGCATCCATCCGTACTAGTCATGATCATGAGCAGGCTGGACCATCGACCGTCGAGGCTACACCATTGACTGAGCAGGCCTCCACTAGTACTGCTATTGATGTTGTACTACCACCAGTTGATCCATGACATTTATATTACAGTTGTATATTTTTAACACTATTCAATTATATATATATATATATGGTCCATATATTTTATGTTCTTGTTGCAGTTGTACTTAATTTACATGTTGGTGATCATCATGATGTGTATATTTTTAAGTCATGTTAGATATATTCATTTAATGTGCAACTTGTAGATAGATGTGTATGTGATAGAATGAGTTATTTGACATGAGATGTATATTTGATGTTTTTGTTGTGATGATGTTAATATATAATGTTAATTTGATGTTTGAATGTGTTTTTTAGTCGAATATGATGTTTGTACGATGGTTATCATGATCGTGATGTTTATTAATTAATTTAGTATTAAATGACCATGATATTTATTAAATATTATGTCGTGATTGTAATTGAAATTGAAATTTTAATTGTATGTAAAATTGTAAAATTGTATTTGTATTTGTAATTGTAATTTTAACTATAATTGTATGTAAAATATTTAATGTAAAATTTTAATTGTAATTGTAATATTTAATTTATTGTGAAATGATTGTAATTGTAATTGTATGTATGACAAATTGTAAAATTGTAATTGTAATTGTAATTGTATGTAAAATTCTAAAATTGTAATTGTAATTTTAATTGTAATTGCATGTAAAATATTTGTAAAAATGTTATTGTAATTGTAAATGTAATTCTAATTCTAATTCTATTTGTATGTAAAATATTTGTAAAATTTTAATTGTATTACTGTGAAATGATTGTAATTGTAAAATTTTAATTGTAAATGTAATTGTATGTAAAATTAAAATTGTAATTGTAATTCTAATCGTAATTGTATGTGAAATTGTAAAATTGTATATGTAATTTTAATTGTAATTGTATGTAAAATATTTGTAAAATTTTAATTGTATTAATGTGAAAATTTTAATTGTATTAATGAGAAGTGATTTTATTAAAATATTTAAATTTGTAAATTTGTAAATAATTGTAAAATAATAAATCCATAATAATATGAATTTTTGTAACATAATAAAGTCTAGAAAATAATGCAAATAAATTCATGTACTTTAGAATTATCATTATTTTATTATGATCTTACATGCCAAAAAAAAAAGAATTTTATACAGTCCGGTGCGCTTATCATCATAACACGCACCGGTGCGTCTTAGTACTCAGACGCATCGGTGCTTCACAACTCTTCCGCACTGGTGCATCATAAAACACCACGCCAAAAAATAAACCTCGATCTTACAAACCACACCCGTGTGCCTATAAAACCCCGCGCACTGGAATATGGTTATTCTATAAAGTGTAGTAATGGAGCAGCGGAGGGTTCAAATCGCGGGCAAGATTTTTTCTGAGGAGATGAGGGTTTGAAAAGACGAGAGTTAAAATTTTGGCTGAGAAGTTTATAGCAAAGAAAATGAGTGATTCAAATAGAAAGATGTACAAAGACGCTTACAGGGATGCAGACGACTACAGAGCTCGACAGAGTACAAAAGGAGAGAAGGAGTAAAGGTTGAGATCGGCAGAGAACATTCGGTTGAGGCCAGTGATAGGGAGGTCCCATGATGGAGAAATGGAGAGCAGAGTTGATGGCAGTGAAAGATCAATCGAGGCAGTCAATAAAGCCAAGAGGTACCATGAAGGGAAGGATTCTCATTCCCTTAAGGACATCAGAGAAAGATCAATTGACAATGTTGATCAGGCTGGTAGGTCCCATGAAGGGAAAGATTCTCCAGAATGCATTTAGAAGCAGCTGGGAGTATTGTACGAGCTTCGGTTGGCTTACATAAACTTTTACTAGCAAAGATGACGTCGCATAAAATCACATCTTCGGCTTTCAATTGAACCTGAATGGCATGTCTAACTTTTCTAAGCTGTGGTCCTGTGGATGAAACCAACAAAAAGTCTGCTTGTATTATAAATGGAAATCCAGTGGCCATTTATGTGGGAAGAAAAGCATAGATACATGCAGCTACCATATTTCCACCTACAAATCGGTTTCCCATTGGAAAATCTAATGTAATAGCCCATTTTGCAATATCTTTCCTCTGCTCAACTCTATACTCATTTTCTATGGGAAACCATTGCCTCCACATGTAATAACTACATTGTCTAGTCGAAAATCGGTCTTCTTCTGCTAACAAATGCAGAATGAAGGACTCATTGTCATTGCTCCTAGAACATTCAAGGTTAGTTTCTCATAAAACAAAGATTGTATAAATTTTGTTAAGATCAATATAGAAAGCACAAAGGAGAAAAGAGGAAATTGGATGCCAATATGGAGGAGGAAATTACAAATGAGCAAGAAGATCATGGGTCAACAAGAAGATCATGGTGCACATTTTCTTGTTGCAGGTTATGGAAAGGTTCAAATTTCTTTTTCTGAAAGAAGAAGAGGTGTAGTTTTGAAAAGAAATGGCCCAAATATTTTCACAGGAAAATGTACATTTCCAACATGTCTAAAAAATAAAATATCTCCAACTTCAATAAACTGCTCAAAAACAAAACTTTCCCAACCATTTGTGAAAACTGCCCACGTCTTAGCATAGCACAGGTTCACATGCCATAATCGCCCACTTGGGCCCTGTAGTATTAGATCTTCACACGCCTCACATTGCATTCTATCCACATAATCAGTGGGGACCTCCTTCAATAAACAAAATTCACTCGAAGAATAGTTATTTCCATCAAGAATTTATCCAATTGCAATTCTCAATTCTAATTCTCAAGAATAAACAAAATTCTGATTGTCAATTTCGGTGCCTTAACCGCAAATCAGTGCTACTGTACATATAACCGCACTGGTGCGTTTTAGTTAATGCGCGCCGGTGCCGGTGTTACAAATGGATGCACCTGTGCGGTGCTATTAAGTGACGCACTAGTGATGAAAAACACAAATAAAAAAAGCGCAACTCTATTTTCTTTAAGTGAAAAAAAAAGCGGCAAATTGAAAAATGGGCGGCAAAATATTTTTGAAAATCTAATTTCATAAAAGAATTATGGGTAATTTAGCAACTGGATGTCAACATGGAAATAAAGAAGACTCCAATCTAATTACGGGTAATTTAGCAACTGGATGTCAACATGGAACTATTTATCCAGATTATGCAATAAGTCTAACTGATGCTCATCTTAAAGACTGTTGGAAATTAATGGTTGGAGTCCAAGGTTTAGAAATGATTGAAGATAGTGACTTTCTGTCTGTGTTGGTCCAAACATCATTTTAGCTAACAAATACTGTACATCCAAATATTGTGTTACTGTAGGTGTGAGTAATGCCCAAGTTGAAGGAGTTTCATATGATAAAGAATATCTTCCCAAAGATTGGTATTTTCGGTACAAGTCTCTAGAATACTCTGTTAGACCGATAAGTAAGTCTAGAAGACTCTATTAGACTGATAAGTAAGTCTAGAAAAATGTCTGTTAATAATGGTCAAGTCAAAATTATTCCAGATAAATCCTCAGTCCCTAGACCTATATTCAGACCTAATAGACATGTTTTACCAATCACTCCTTCTGAAGAAACATCAATGCAAGCTTCTGATAGGAACATAAATCGTATAGAAGAAGTTTTTCCAAAATAATTTGTACATTCAAATGAATTGTATATACCAGAAGCCAAACCTTTCTTTGCAGTCAACAAAATGTTTAAAACAAATACTTCCCATTTTCCACCTATGGAAGAATTCCAATATGCTAATCGACGTTTTGTGAAAGGAGGGAAATGACTGCCAAAAACAAAGTTTTGTACTTCCTCTTCTCAGTCCAGACAACCATCTACTAGAGCCGATTGTGCACCACTGTTAGAACATAATTCTAACAATCCAAATGACCTTGATCAAGTATACCAGATAGGAAACTATCTGACTTCATGGTGTGCGCATGTAGAAGAAGTGTTAGATGATATTGGTAAACAGTCTGAAGTGATAAATGCTAATCTTCGATTTCTATATGAAGATCAACAAGTAGAGAGAGAAGAAAAGGAAGAAAGGAGAAAGAAAAAAGAAAAGAAAAAGGCTAAAGAAGCCAAAGCACCAAAGTTTTCATTCGACATGAGTACTCCCAAATTTTTGGATCAAGAAGAAGAAACAGAAGAAGCAGTATCAGCGACCAGTGCTGAAGGAGAATCAAGTTCTAAAGTATCAAAAGAACAATTAAATGTTGCAAGAGAAAAGGTATACAAATATGACAAATATTTCTCTTCTAAGAATGAAGTAATGACTTTAGAAAAAGCTGCTTCAAAGTTTCCATCGTTTATTTTACCATCCATTCATAACAAGAACAAAGCTCATTTGGTTAGAGAAGTTTCAAAGTATCCAAGAATTGAAGAATATTTGTTTGCAGCTAACACAAGTGGTTATGTGTTAGATCTAGATAAATCTTCAAACCTAGGAGAATCAATAAGAATTTGGATCGGTGCCTTGTATCAAAAGCAAGTCACAATGAAGCTAGATAATGTCTCTATAGTGGTACTAGCAGAGAAGCGAATGACAGGGATTGTATATGACTGGTGGATGGGACCATCATATGAAGAGAGACGAGAAGTCATGGAAGCAGGTTTGTCAACTTTAGAACTTTTATTGAAAACTCAATTTTTTCTAGAACCTGTTGATGAAACAAAGCAGATTATAGCTGATCTAAATCGTATAGAATTGAAAGATTTAAAATATCTTGATTAGTTTGGAAAAGAATTTATGGCTAAAGTCTTTAAAGCTAATCTGCCAAATGATACTGCTCAAAAGATAACATTTTTATCCAAGCTTCCAGAAAAATTAAGAGATTTAATAATGAAATATATAGATGTGCAGAGCAAAAGGATAGAACAAATTTATTAGGTTGATATTTTATTTAGATGTATAGAAAAGGTGAAATATTTATGCTGGCAAAAGAAATTTCATGATTTAACTCCAGGTGCAGATGTCTGCAGAGCTGCATTACCATGGAAACCTTTCAATAAAAAGAAAAGATCAAAGAAGTATGGAAAATATAAACCCAAAAGACTTCTAAATCCTAAGAAGCCTTTTCAAAAATATAATTTTTTGAAGAAAAGGAGAGGACCAAGAAATAATAATTGTTGCTTTATCTGTAAACAGGAAGGCCATTTCGCAAGAAAATTTCCTAATAGCTCTTCAAGTAAATTAAAAGCACGTTTCGAGATAGAAGATTTCAAAGATGATTGGTCTATTGTCAGTTCTAATGATGAAGTGTCTGATGTATATATTTTGACAGATGCTTCTAATGAAGAATCTTGTATTGATACTGTACAAAAAATGAATGCTTGTAATTATTGCTCAGAAGATGAAGAAGAAGACTTCCCTGAAGAAGAGTTACACTACAGTGATGAATATGAAGATAATGATACTGAAATCACTGAAGATCAAAGTGATACTGAAGATACTGAAGATCAAAGTGATGAATCATTTTCAGTTATTTCAGAAACCATGCCAAAGGATAAAGGTAAGCAGCAGATAGAACCATTAAAGAAATTAAATTCTTTTTGCCCATATGAAAAGAATACTGCTGCCTCTACATCATTGTCAGTTCCAGAATATGATCACATTGGAGAACATAATTTATTGAAGAAAATTGTCAAAACAAACAACCAGTTATACATTCCAATTCAGGTACAGGTTAAAGGTGAATGGATCAATGTAGATGCTTTCATTGATACCAGTGGACCAAACAATCTAGCCAGACCAGCTTTGTTTAAAGGATTATGGAAGCCATTGAAAAATATTCTAGTTTCAGAAACTGTTGGAGGGTCGGTTAATCTCACACATTATGTTGACAATATTTCTATGAAAGTTGGAGGAAGTATTGTTAAAATTTTAGCTGTTTAGAGTTTTGACCCGTCTGCAAGTTTATTTCTAGGAATGCCTTTTATAAATTATGTATTGCCTGTTACTATCAGTGAAGACAAACTGATAATCAATGTGAAAAAGAAGGCTATTTCTGTTCAAAGATTGACACTAGCTAATTCAGAAGCTATAAAAGAGAACAGTCAAAGAAAAGCAGGAATCAGGAAACCAAAAAATGACTCTAATAATTGGAAAGAAGTTTTACAGATATATGAAGAAAGAATGGAGTCAAAGACAAAGAAAAAGGCATTCAAAGATTCAAATTGGTCAGAAGAACAGAGTTCAATATATAATAGATTGCTGAAAAGTTGCTCAAATAATCCTTAGCAATTTTGGGAGACAGAAAGCCCAAAACAATAAATTGTAACTCTTCACGACAACGGAGTAAAAGGTAAGTTAATTCCTTGCACTCCCAATGATGAGCAAGAAATGAAGAAATAGATAGATGAATTGTTGAGTTTAAAGTTGATTGAACCAAGTACTTCTCATTATTCTTGTTCAACATTTTTGGTTAGAAGTCATTTAGAAATTGTCAGAGGAAAAGGCAAAATGGTCATCAATTATAAATCTCTGAATGCAATCACCCAGAGTTTCAACTATCCCTTGCCAAGACAAGAAACAATTGTGCAAAAGATCCAGAATAGTAAAATTTTCAGCAAATTTGATATGAAGTCTGGATACTATCAAATCCAAATTGCATAAGAAGATTGGCATAAGGCTGCCTTCACATGTCCAGTAGGATTCTTCCAGTGGAAGGTAGTATCATTTGGTCTGAAGAATGCCCCTACATTTTTCCAAAAGAGAATGGATTATATATTTGGCAAGTATGATTTCATAGTTACTTATATTGATGGTGTTCTTGTACATAGTCTAGATATAGAAACTCATTTGAAACATTTAGAAATTTTTCTAAAAGAAGTACATGATCATGGTATAGTTTTGTCTGAATAGAAGATGATCCTTTTTCAAGAAAGCATAGATTTTATGGGGATAAATGTTGAAAATGGTCAAATACAAATGCAACCCCATGTATTGCAAAGTTGTCTTAGTTCCTTTATGTTTTTCCAGACACGAAATCTATCCAAATATTTTTAGGTGTCTTGAATTATGTTCATAAATACATTCCCAGGTTGTCCTCCAAAACAACTCCAATTCGAAGGCATTTGCAGACAGGATGGTCTGAGGAAGCGACAAAAGCAGTGAAATTGTTAAAAGTAGAATGTCAGTAGTTGCCAAAGCTACAACCTCTAGGTGATGGTCTTTTAATATTACAAACTGATGCTTCTGATGATTTTTGGGCTGCAGTTTTATTTGAAAAAAGGGAGAATGAAGAGCATCTGTGTGCATACGCTTCAGGAGAATTTCTCACTCATCAAAATAATTATTTCACAGCTAAGAAAGAGACACTAGAAATTTTTAATGGTATTCAGCGTTTTGAATTGTACCTGGCACCAGTTAAATTTCTGATTAAGACAGACTCTATGAATTTCAAATATTTTCTATCTGCAAATTAAAATTTCAAGACAGCTTGCAAGAGGTAGATTGTTATCATGGCAGATATGGTTCCAACAATATGAGTTTGATGTTGAATGGGTGCCTGGAATTTCAAACTATTTGGCTGACTCTTTAACCAGAGATATGAACAAATCTTTCATCAAGCATAAAAATATTGAACTATTTGCAATTCCTGGTAAGAGTGCAGTTGAGGATGATTACAATACATTTGTATATAGATTCAAAATCTTATAAAGTCATGTCAGTCAATTGGTAGAAGAAATAAAAAATATTGTTGGAATGAGACTGAGAAGAAACCAATGGATTCAGAAGTGCCAAGCTTGGCAATAAAAGAATGTTGGTATAAATTTAGGCTTGGATTCAGAACTGGTAAAGATCTACCCTTTACCTAATATGAAGGTCAAGTTATATTTTAAGAGCCTAGGTGATTTATGGTCTATTCAATATACTGATGACATGATAAAGATTTTGAAAATTTTGAATTATTATCAGTTGATTGGAAGTGTGGATTTTTCACTAGCCATCTTTACTGGGGCTAAGATGCTAGATCTAGAAGACATTCAAATTAAACAAGATTTGGTAAAGTATCTATGGAGATTAAGGATCCTAGATATCTTTGATGAATTGGATGCTGCATATTTATAGAGAATTGATGAAAATTATGTAGGAATAGATACTTTTCCCCAGTACGAGATTTTTGAAAATTTTGCTGATTGGGAAATTCAAGAAGGATTTTGCAGAAAGAAAAGGACAACCAGAACATCCCAATGTGTGTAGAGATCATTACAGGATTTAAGAACTTTCTCCTCTCCAAGGGACTATCAGAGTCTAAAAATGATAGAGAACATTTCTCCTAATCCATTTTCTCAAGTTTTTTGTTATGAAAACTCAGGTATCATTACTTTTGCAAATAATGGAGAACACATAAAACAAGTAACTCAGTGGCTTAAAGAATTTGGAAAATTAAAGCTACTAGAAAAGAAGAAGATTTTACAGAACATTGATAAGTTACAAGGGAGAAAAGAGTTTTGAAATTTTTGATCAATCAGAAGGCATTAGTTACTATTTGTGTGACTTCAGGTAATTGGAATGATGATGCAGTTTGTATTTTCAGACTTATGCTAGCTAATAGAGTTTGCACTTCAATGATTTTTGAACCAGGGTGGCAAGATAAAATTTTTGTAAATGAAAATTGCCGCCTTTGGGTAAAAAACGCAATAGAAACCTCCACAAACATGTTTCAGATATTCCAGTGGGAGCTTCTAGATGGAATAGAGCTAGCTGTCCAACCAGTACTAGCTTTTGAAAAAGCACATAAAGATTCTTTTTTTGATATTGAGATAAACCCTATCTCTTTTATCAACTGATGGACTAAGAAAGATGTGATGTTTACACCGCAACAAAATAATCTCCATGTGATCAAAGATAAATTAAAGTTAGAGATAGGACAGTCCTCTACAAATAAAGGCAAGCTACAACAAGGGCATCTACAACAGGAAAAGGAAAAGAAAAGACATAACCCACTATTTTTCTAGATACGTACCAAGATGCTTAGGACCCATCCAATATTGATTGAGAATCAGAATACTTAAAGATGATGGAAGAATCAGCTTTAGCAAACAAATCCTCATCAGATGATGGATATGATAGTGATAGGAGTCCTACAGGACGATGGTAAATAGTTTGAGTGTTTGCATTATTGTAATCGGAATATTGAGCAGACACTGTTTGTATTTGAAAGATCCGACAAGACCCTCAATTATTTCACTTTATGTCTTATCTGTTTTTGTTTTTGAGTTTTTAGAATCTTAGATTTAGGTTATAAAAGGAGTCTCTGGTGTCATTTAGGGGCGCGGTTGGTTCGAGAGACAAGTGTGAAGAATTGTAAGTGTATGATTTTAATCTGTACGGGCTTTGAGTTCTCTGATGTATGTGTGTTTATGAAAGTAATAAAGCATTGCAATTTCTCAAACCTATCTGAGTATTTTTGAGTTGTGTTCGATTTACTAAAGAGTAGAAGTAAGGCTTCGAGAGAGCTTTGGTAAAACTGCTTGAAGAAGGGCCCGTGGAGAGGCCTTGCCACAGTAGGAGCTGGAGAAGCAAATACTCCCAGTAAAAGAAGAGCATAAATCAAGAAGACTTTGATACGAGTAAGAATTTACTCTGCTTAACTTAACTTAACTTACTCTCGACTTAACTTAAATACTAAACACTTTTAATTATTTCACTATTTTTGCTAAAATTTTCAACTAGAGATTTGCAGGAGACATACTTGGAGCAAGAGAGCACGAGAGCACTATGGAGTAGCGAAATACGTTCAAACATAAGTATTCAGACAATTAGAAACCAAACCTCTGGTGATTCAAACCCTGTATCATATAATTTCAAACCATCTCGTGATTAAATTTAATTATTATTTTTACTTTTTTCTGCAGTTTTTTAACATTTTCTACAGTTTTATCCATTTTTACCCTAAACCCTTCATTTTTTTTTTTTTGTTTAAGCCTTTTCTTCTCCCTATTTCTGTGATTTCAGAAATAGGGATTTTCATTTTAGATTGACATCCAACCCACGAGACTATTTGCATAGTTGGATTCAAATCCATTCGGCCCTTGCATGAATTTTTGGAAAAAATGGATTTTTTTTATTATCGGTGCACCCTGCGTAACATAGCGCACCGGTGCGCTGTATTATACAGCGCACCGCAAGTACTGTGTAATAAAAAATTTGAAAACAATTTTTTTAAATCAGTGCGCCATATCTAAAATAAGGCACCGGTGCTCTATGTTACGAGGATAGCACTGTACGACCTATTACACTGTTTTTCGGTACATTTATAATACCCCCACGCACCGTATTGTCTATTATACTGTTTTTGTGGTGCGTTTCTAATACCCCCACGCACCGACATCAATGCGTACATCATGAAAGGTGCACCGGTTTCTTGAGATTTATTTTTTACTTGAAAAGTTGATAATTTATTTATAAATATATTAATGAATGATATGGTACAGGTTTTAGATTGACTAATAAGAGATCAAGTAACAAAAATACTGATAACACATCAAGAAAAGAAAAAAAAGCAATTTCTTTGTAAATTCTTTATAAAAAATATTATTTTTGAACTATATGTAAGTTTAACTAATATGTATTGTTTATTGTGTATCATGCAGAGCCACAAAATGACGAAACTCGATAAGATTATTTCTGATCTAGGTCCATAAGAGCGTAAAAGCTTGATGGAAAAATTGCAAAAGGATGAATCAGGTGAATGAAAAAAATACTATCGATCCAATATGAGTTTATTTTTAAAATTTTCATTAATAATATACTTAAAATTATTAGATAACATGTGTCAAACGGTCTATTAATTCACATCTGTTTAATGTTCTACAGGGACTAACAACTCAGAAAAGGAATGTTGTTCTAAGAAAAGAAAAAAAATAGAACATGCAAATGAAAATGAATTTCTCCTTAGCTCATCTGGAGGTTAACGAAAGGGGGAAAAACTTTTACAAAAGTTTGAGGGATCTAGTGGAAAGAATGTATAGACATTCTTTCCACTTAAAATACAAAAACCAATCCAATGATTCCAATAACCAAATTTTATCTAAACTACAGGAAGAGATTCCAGAGAATTGGTCAATGAGACATGTCAGAATTTTAATAGCAAAAAAGTACAACAACAAAAAAGAAGAAATGAAAAAGTAATATTCCTTTAAATGTTTGTCTAGAATTATTTATAAATATCACTTTTGTTATATTTACTTTTCATATATCAATATAAAAAATAAATATTTTATTGTCATGTTACATTTTTAGGAAGATTATGAAAATCTCAAAAGATGAACGAGCTGATATCAGAAATATGCCTGTAGGAATGTCCAAAAAGGTGTACAAGGAGATGGTCAAAGAAATGGACAAAATTGCATCATAGGAGGAGCCATCTCAACAACAACGTGCTTCAAATGTAATATGTAATCATTGAATTTTTCGATCATTAGGTACAATAAATAAATAATTTAGCATTAAATATTAATTTTCAAGAATTTTCTTGTAAAAAAGAAAAGAAAATGGAACCCATTCAACACATAAAACAGGACGACAAGGAAGAAAAGGGTTGATATCTAAGTTTGTGAGTAATTGTTACTTCCTTATAACAACTTAACTAGATTTCATTTTTGTATTTTTTAAGTTGTTTTACAAAAATCATCATTGAATGTCTTCAAACAGGTGCTAACATACAAAGAAGAACCATCAAAAAAATTGATTGAAATTGGGTTAAATATGGGTTGTGAGTATATGTTGGCATATCATAAATTAATTGTGGAATTTGTAAGCATCTATAGATATTGTTTTACTTAGCTCCGTCTATAATTAATAGAACAAAAAAATATTTTATATTAAATATATGATTTGTTATGGGGTATAAAACTTGCAGTAAACAAAGTATGGAACTGTGCCAACAGATGAAATTTTTAAAGATGGCATGGTACATGGTTTTGAAAGAATGTGTGTAGTTTATGAGTCAATTGTTGCTATGGTACATCATTTTTCTTTTTGATTTACATTGATGTATATTATTTAATATTGAAATTTTCATTATTATCACCAATGTATATACACTCATTTCAGTTTATTTTTATGTTTGTAGATGGAAGGTGAAGAAGAAGAAAACAATCTACACTGTGAACAAAACATTCCTGAAAATAACCCAAGTAATGGAAGTAGCTCTAGCAGTGACAACAGTTCAAGCTAAGAATGATGATCACTATGTTTGGATATTAAAGCAAGGCATTGTATTTTTTGAAATATGTCTATGTAATTAGACATTTTGTTTAATGTAATGGACATAGTGTCCCAATTGAAAGACAAAGGGATACCAATAACTGTCCCATTTTGTATGACAAAGACTGTCTTATATATATAATATGTTTTAATTTATTCTATTACGTTCTCCATTGTCTGTTAGGTCCCTATATCACTAGTATAGTCCCTTATTATTGTTAGTGTAAACCCCTTATTGTTATTATTGTACCCTTGTAACCCCCATTTTGTTATTATTGTGCCCTTAAATTATTATTGTTAGGTCGGCTAGGATTACATTGTGGCCCACTAGGATTACATTATGGCCCCATGGACTCCTATATATATAGAAAGGAGGTTTTGTTCATTTGTATCATCCAAGAATTGTTCATTTATGTAATGTATTGGAGGTTGCCCCCTCGAAGTGGCTCATTTCTAAGGCGTTGATATCTCTTTTCTTCTCTTTTTGGAGCTGGTTACACAACATTTGGTATGAGAGCTTTGGATTCTAGGGTTTCGCTGCTCCAAACAGGTCATCGTGGCATTTTCGCTATAAATTTTTTTCTACGAAGCTTCAGAAGCTGAAATTTTTAGGGTGCGAAGCTGAAATCTTGAGGAAGGTTGTCTAAAAATTTCAGATCTTGGTTCGCAATATTTGAGGATATATCATCTGTGGAAGTTAGGTATTTTTTCAGGCTCATAAACAGGTCATCGTGGAATTTGCGCTATAAATTTTTTTGTACGAAGGTTCAGAGTCTGAAATTCATATGGTGCGAAGCTGAAATCCTGAGGAAATTCGTCAAAAAATTTCAGAACTTGGTTCGCAATATGTTTGGAGATATGATCTGTGGAAGGTAGTGCTTTTTCAGGCTCCTGAATTTCATCTCAAAGAGGTGATCGTGGGAAAAGTTCAATAACTCTCTCTCTGAAGATTGGATTGGAGTACCGTCAAAATTGGTCACAAGTACACAGCCTGTAGTTTCTTCGCTATCAATTTCAGAGACAAAGGACAAAACAGTGACACGTGGCAAGTCGTACAAGTTCGCTCTACTGAACCAGTCCAGAATTAGGTAATTGTGGGAGATTGGACACAACTTTGTCTTGGAGCATCAAAATCAGGTCAGACCTGTGGCATTTGAAAGAAGCTTCAGAGGGCTACTACAGGGCTGAATTTCAGATATCGAAGATTTTCAAACACAGAGATAATACAATTTCAATATCGAGCTCCTCAAAGCTAGTAAAAGGTGTGTATTTTTTTTCCGAATTGCATAAGTCTTGTTTGAAGAATCAAGTTGAATTGATTGCAAGGGCCTATTGTAGAATAGATATCAATATTGGAGTCTGAAATGGCCCCTAAAAGGAATTCAACACCCATTAAGCCTTTAGAAGGCTCTACTATTACTCATGAAGATGAAGAATGGCAACATGACATGTCAAAATTACAAGAGCAAATGCAACAAATTTCGATCTCGCAAAGAACAACAAAAAATGAAATGGAAGTTTTGAAGAAAGGCGTGGAAACTAAGATGAATGGTTTGAAAGCTAAGATGGATGGCATGGAAGTCGGCATGGAAGCTAAGATGGATGACATGAAGAATGATCTAAAAGCATACATGGAAGGCTTGATGACAAGCTTAAAACCAGAAATGATTCCTAATGGCGGAAATATAGGAGAAGAACCTCTTGATGAGAACAAAATAAATGTTAATCATGATTCCATAAACTCGAATGTTGGCGAAAAGAACCACCATATTCCAAAAATGGATATGAGGAAGTTTGATGGAAAGGATCCTGTAACATGGATACTACAGATGGAGCAATATTTTGATCTCCATAACGTGCAAAACACGCAAAAGGTACGCATTGCAACTTTACATTTAGAACAAAATACATTTGTATGGTATCAATGGCTTTGCTCCCGTAAAAAAATTTTCACTTGGTCAACTTTTACGGAGGAAATGATAGCACATTATGAGGATACAAAGAGCAACACCTTCTTTACCCAATTGATAAATCTCAAACAAAAGGGTTTGGTGGGGCAACACATTGAGGACTTCCAAAAATTGAATATAAGGGTAACTGATCTTACAGAGGAACACAGGATTGATCTCTTCCTAGGCACTTTAAAGGATAACATCCAACATGAAGTTCGCGTTTTGGAACTTGATTCATTGGAGAAGGCATTCAGGTTGGCAAGAAAAGTTGAATGTAAAATTATGGCGACAAGGAAACCTACCACTCAATTCTATAAAGAAGGAAGTGTTGCTATGCCTAGATTTCCACAACCTACAAGGTTGACACCACAACAATTGGAAGAAAAAAGAGCAAAAGGGCTTTGCTACGGTTGTGATAGCAAATACACTAAAGGTCATAAGTGTGCTGAGAAGAAATTATTTTACATAGATTGTGAAGAGGAAGAAGAAAATGAACAAGAAGGGGATATACACCAGGAACCAGCCCTAGAAGAGGAAGAAATGAATCCGACCATATCGTGTAATGCACTGGCAGGAATTACCACTCCTCAAACTCTCAAGATAGAAGGACATATCAAGAAGAAAAAGGTAATAGTGTTGATTGATTGAGGTAGCACCCATAATTTTATTCATTGTAAGGTAGCCAAGGAATTAAATTGTTTCCTATACCCAGCACCAGAATGTCAAGTGATGGTTGCAAATGGAGAACTATAAATTGCTCTAGAAAATGCCATAATATCAAGCTAACCATGGGGGAATATGTATTGACTAGTCCAATGCTTTCCATTCCTATGGGAGGTGCTGATGTTGTACTAGGAGTACAATGGTTACAATCTTTGGGGACGATAGCTTTTAATTTTCAAGAACTTTTCTTGAATTTTTTTTTCCAGAAGGAAAGGAAGTCGAATTACTGGGTATTGTAGGGAAGCCGGGAAAGATAATAAGCTCTAATGTCATGACAAAGCTTCTAAAGAAAGAACAACGAGGCGTAATTGCACAATTATGCTCACTAGAAGTTCCAACATCAAAATCATCTATTTCTGCAGATCTCCAACAAGTCTTGGACAATCATTCCAAAGTGTTTGAAACTCCCAAAGGAATCCCACCTATTCGTGATCATGATCATGCTATTCATTTGATTCCAGGAAGTGTTCCTCCAAACATCAGGCCTTATAGATATCCTTACTTCCAAAGAGCGAAATTGAACGTATGATTGCAGAAATGTTAGAGGCGGGTATAATTCAACCTAGTCAAAGTTCTTTCTCTGCTCCTGTAGTATTGGTACACAAGAAGGATGGATCATGGCGAATGTGTCCGGATTATAGGAAGCTCAATAAGCTCACCATTAAAGATAAATTTCCCATTCCTATGATTGATGAATTATTGGATGAATTACATGGAGCAATTTATTTTACCAAGTTGGATCTTCGTTCGGGATATCATCAAATTAGAATGAAGACTGAAGATATTCCAAAAACAGCATTTCGAACTCATGAGGGTCATTATAAATTTTTGGTCATGCCATTTGGCCTTACCAATGCACCTTCTACATTTCAAGGGTTGATGAATTCCATTTTCAAACCCTTCCTTAGAAAATTTGTGCTAGTATTTTTTGATGATATACTAATCTACAGCAGGTCTTGGACGGATCATGTTGAACATGTTGACAGGGTGCTCAAACTATTGCAGGAGAAACAATTATATGCAAAAAAGTCCAAATGTTTCTTTGGAGTACAAGAGGTGGAATATCTGGGTCATATTGTAACTCACGAGGGGGTTAAAGTGGACCCTAACAAAATTAAAGCCATTAAGGAATGGAAAGTTCCCACAACCATAAAGCAGTTGCGAGGATTTCTCGGGTTAACAGGGTATTATCGCAAGTTTGTTAAGAATTATGGGAGAATAGCAGCACCTCTAACAACATTATTGAAGAAAGATGCATTTTCATGGACTCCTGAAGCAACTAAGGCCTTTGAACGTCTTAAAGAGGCAATGTGCCTAGCACCGGTCTTAGCTACGCCAGACTTCACGAAAACCTTTATTGTGGAATTTGATGCCTCGGGAAATGGAATTGGTGCGGTTTAATTCAAGAAGGAAGACCCATTGCTTTTGAAAGTTGTCCAATCAAAGGAAAGTATTTACAGAAACCTATTTATGAGAAGGAAATGTTAGCAATACTGCATGCACTAAAGAAATGGTGAACTTACCTAATGGGAAGACACTTCAAGATAAAAACTGATCATGATAGTCTTAAACACTTTTTGGAACAAAGACTATCTTCAGAAGAGCAGCAAAAATGGGTCACAAAGATGTTGGGTTATGACTTTGAAATAATCTACAAAAAGGAAAGCTTAATGTTGTTGCAGATGCACTCTCAAGAAAGAATGAAGAGGTGGAAGCATTGCTTTGTGCCATTTCTATTATCCAACCAGATTGGATAACTGAAGCAAGATATGAATGGAAGAAGGACAAAGATGTATGGACACTCATTCAAAAGTTGCAGCAAGATCCTAGTACATATGATACATTTAGTTGGAAAAATGATTCCTTATGGTACAAATATCGCTTATATCTTTGTAAGAATTCCCAACTAAAACAAAAAATTATTTTGGAATTGCACACTTCTCCTTTAGGAGGACACTCAGGATTTTTAAAAACTTACCACGGGGTGAAGAAAGAATTTTTTTGGGATGGCCTTAAATCTGATATTCAAAAGTTTGTGGCGGAATGTTTGGTTTTCCAGTAGAATAAAGTTGAGACAATTAAGACCCCGGGTCTTTTACAACCTTTATTCATTCCAAGTTAACGTTGGGAGGAGATTTCAATGGATTTTATCACAGGTTTACCTAAGTCCGAAGGGAAGAGTGTCATCATGGTGGTAGTTGATAGGCTTACCAAGTATGCACACTTTTGTGCATTATCTCATCCATTTAAAGCAAGTACAATTGCTACTACATTTATGGACACAATTCAAAAGCTACATGGAAACCCAAGGGTTATTGTGAGCGACAGAGATCCCATTTTTACTGGAAATTTTTGGACGGAGTTATTTTCTTGTTTGGGTACTCAATTAGCTCATATCTCATCTTATCATCCTCAATCTGATGGTCAAACTGAGATAGTAAATAAATTTTTGGAAGGATATCTTCGTTGTTTTGTATCTGATAAACAAACACAATGGGTCAAGTGGTTACCTCTTGCTGAATGGTGGTATAACACTTCCTTCCATACTGCGGCAAAAATGACCCCATTTATGGCACTTTATGGATATCATCCACCATCCATCACATCATCTTTAAGGGAAAATTCGAAGGTTCAAGCGGTGGAAGATCACATCGAGCATCAGCAAGAAGTTCTCCAACTCTTAAAGGATAACCTGAATTTGGCACAAAATCGAATGAAACAACAGGCAGATCAACATCGTAGCGAGAGAAGTTTTGATGTAGGAGGTTGGGTATTTTTACGGCTACAACCATACAAACAAATGTCCCTCAAGCAAGCAAAGAAGGATAATAAATTATCGCCAAAGTACTATGGTCCTTACAAGGTGTTGCAAAATATTGGTACTATGGCATACAAGTTGGAGCTTCCTGCTTCTTCGCGAGTACATCCAGTTTTCCATGTTTCATGCTTAAAGAAGGTTATAGGTGAAAATCTTCCAGTTCAAACAGTATTGCCAGAACTTGATGGGGAAGGGAAGATCATATTGGAACCTGAGGCAGTCATAGAAAAAAGAACTCGACAACTACGGAATCGATCAATTTCAGAGTATCTCATCAAGTGGAAGAACTTACCCACTGAAGATTCTACATGGGAGGATGAGAATTTTATACAGAAGCACCCGGAGCTACTCAAGTGTTGAGGACAACACTTTTTTTGAAGAAGAGGGGCATGTTAGGTCCCTATATCACTAGTATAGCCCCTTATTATTGTTAGTGTAAACCCCTTATTGTTATTATTGTACCCTTGTAACCCCCATTTTGTTATTATTGTGCTCTTAAATTATTATTGTTAGGTCGGCTAGGATTACATTGTGGCCCACTAGGATTACATTATGGCCCCATGGACTCCTATATATAGAAAGGAGGTTTTGTGAATTGTATGATCCAAGAATTGTTCATTTATGTAATGTATTGGAGGTTGCCCCCTCGAAGTGGCTCATTTCTAAGGCGTTTACATCTCTTTTCTTCTATTTTTGGAGCTGGTTACACAACATTTGGTATCGGAGCTTTGGGATTCTAGGGTTTCGCTGCTCCAAACAGGTCATCGTGGCATTTTCGCTATAACTTTTTTTCTACGAAGCTTCAGAAGCTGAAATTTTTAGGGTGCGAAGCTGAAATCTTGAGGAAGGGTTTCTAAAAATTTCAGATCTTGGTTCGCAATATTTGAGGAGATATCATCTGTGGAAGTTAGGTATTTTTTCAGGCTCATAAACAGGTCATCGTGGCATTTGCGCTATAAATTTCTTTGTACGAAGGGTCAGAGTCTGAAATTCATATGGTGCGAAGCTGAAATCCTGAGGAAATTCGTCAAAAAATTTCAGAACTTGGTTCGCAATATGTTTGGAGATATGATCTGTGGAAGGTAGTGCTTTTTCAGGCTCCTGAATTTCATCTCAAAGAGGTGATCGTGGGAAAAGTTCAATAACTCGCTCTCTGAAGATTGGATTGGAGTGCCGTCAAAAGTGGTCACAAGTACACAGCCTGTAGTTTCTTTGCTATCAATTTCAGAGACAAATGACAAAACAGTGACACGTGGCAAGTCGTACAAGTTCGCTCTACTGAACCAGTCCAGAATTAGGTCATTGTGGGAGATTGGACACAACTTTGTCTTGGAGCATCAAAATCAGGTCAGACCTGTGGCATTTGAAAGAAGCTTCAGAGGGCTACTACAGGGCTGAATTTCAGATATCAAAGATTTTCAAGCACAGAGATAATACAATTTCAATATCGAGCTCCTCAAAGCTAGTAAAAGGTGTGTATTTTTTTTTCCGAATTGCATAAGTCTTGTTTGAAGAATCGAGTTGAATTGATTGCAAGGGCCTATTGTAGAATAGATATCAATATTGGAGTCTGAAATGGCCCCTAAAAAGAATTCAACACCCATTAAGCCTTTAGAAGGCTCTACTATTACTCATGAAGATGAAGAATGGCAACATGACATGTCGAAATTACAAGAGCAAATGCAACAAATTTCGCTCTCGCAAAGAACAACAAAAAATGAAATGGAAGTTTTGAAGAAAGGCGTGGAAACTAAGATGAATGGTTTGGAAGCTAAGATGGATGGCATGGAAGTCGGCATGGAAGAAATGGCGAACTTACCTAATGGGAAGACACTTCGAGTTTATGACGTTAAAAAAAAATGGAATTATTTTCATTTAACAAGTCATTTTTGTAATATACTACTAAACGAACAGCTACGTAATGAAGTTATTAGTGGTGGAATACTAATAAATCACAAATACAGGCAAGAAATAACACCACTATTTCCTAGGCATGCCAAGTCTTTATCCTCTTGGTTGGAAATATTACTTCATGAAAATAAAATATTTGACAAAGAGAACTTTTTTAAAACTAACCAACACCGGTGTATCCAACAACATTGACATTTCTATTGGCATCCCCTCAAAATGTTTGGAAGTATCAAACAAGTGTAGTGCACTTCCCTGTAAAGTTAAAGTTTGGCAATGGAATATGTTTTCCGTTAGTCTAATCAAGTTTTAACTTGCCTTTGATAACTTAGAGAGAATGGGAGTCCAATGTATAAAAATGAAAAAAAAAACTTTTATTCATTCACACTTACCTAGTTCCTAAACAAGCATTGAAGCGCTATACAAATACTATACAAATCCAAGCATGTTTCACATTCTCCCAAGAAACATAATTTTCATATTTTGATTGTAACCCTTGAGGCTTTCTCAAATTTGTAAACAAGTAACATCATAAATATTTTTCCTTAGTTCTCAAACCTTATCCTGTGTGGAGCTTGAAAAAATGTGCATAAAAATATCACATTATAGCATGTTGTGGAGTACACTTACAAGAAACCAATCATTCAAAATTTTATGTTTTGTCAAGATTGAGGCATGTGTTAAATTCCCATTATCTGCATGTCTGCAGAATGGTGTCATTAATAATTTGAAGGTTCTTTTATTGCTAGTATCATCTAATTATTGATTTGTGCAAGATGTTTTTTCACTCCCATTATTAAAATTTTGATGCTTATGAACAATATATAGATACAATGGATGCTTTGAATAATGAAAGAGGCAATTATTTTTCCGTCAATAGTGTTTAATATTTGCATATGGTGTAAATTCAGTAGTTATACTGGTGGTTTTTGCAATGAAATCTCCTGGAGGGTTACACCATACCTACTTTCCCATGCTAAACCATTGTTTTGCGTCATCAGCAGGCCCTCTTTAGACAATCCATTAGCCTCTGCCGTAAATTCTCTGTAAATATGATAGAATGATATCTTCAAGAATTGTGCCTTGATTGTCTTTAGCTACTCCAAAATGGGTTTTGAAAACAATTCTTCCATCCTAAAGCTACCATTGAACCAATTGATAACCAAGGAATCCCCAAAGACCTAGAATTTAGCCACCTCTCCTCTACTACTACTGTTAACAAAAATCTTAGTGCCTTTATTTCATCACAGTTGTTAGAGATTGTACTCGGATTAGGGGAATTTTGAGGGCTAAAATGGGCCTCCTAAGGAAATTATAAAATAATAGCGGAAATAATAAAATAAGATTTGATTACATCATCAAATTTTAGAGGGAAAAAAGAAAAAATTACTTTTTCAACTCATATTTTCAACCTATCTCCCAAAGTTTTAACTCAAATTTTGAGCGGGAGTATTCATTGAATGCAAAATTTAAATCCTCATCCAAGGAGTACCCATGTTGCATACTTTCGATGGACCCTGCTACACGAAAAATAAGAAATACATTAAAAAATGTGATTGTAATCACATTTTTTAATGTATTTATCATTTTTCTTGTAGCAGGGTCCATCGAAAGTATGCAACATGGGTACTCCTTGGATGAGGAATTAAATTTTGCATCCAACGAGTACTCCTGCTCGAAGTTTGAGTAAAAAATTTGGGAGATAAGTTGAAAATACGAGTTGAAAAAGTAGTTTTATTATTTTATTTTTTAAATTTTTTTTACCCTTTTACTTAAAAAATGGTGAATCATCCCCCATGCTTGACATTATCATCTTGAATCCTATTGGTTCTTATAAAGTTTATTTTTTTGTACATTTTTCTTAGGAGGCCCATTTTAGACCTCAAAATTCCCCTAATTTGAATAAATGCTTTAAATTTTGAAGATATGAGTATAATAGAATCACTAAGGTATAGGATACCTCTTGCAACATATTATTCTTGTTGACCTTGATTGGCACTGTTGAAAATTGAAATAACACCATGCCCACTCTTAACAATAGAAGGATGGATCAATGTCATTTCTTTACCAGTGTTAGGGGCTTTTTTACTTTGAAAGCTCAGTCATGAATGGGAGACACACTGAAACGATGGCTAAAACTTACCTTGAAAGATCTCAGAGTTTTTGGCAAGCCAGACACATCAAAACACCATAATACACAGTGCCTTACATCCCTTTAAGTCTTTATTCAAAACATAGTTTTTTTTTAAAATTGAACGTGATATCCCTCTTGGGTATATATGCATCTAGTCACTTAGCTTTTTGAAGAATTTTAAACTTCTAGAGATTCTTCAACTACCAAGGTGATCCTCGTGAATTATCTACAAATATAAGTTTATATATTAGCCTTAGAGCATATACCCCTATGGAAAGATTCTTTGACCAATAAAAAGAATCCTCTTCTCTAAGCCTGATGTAATTCTTCTGAAGTTGCACTAGATATTCCTTACACTATTCTGCTTCCCTTTATGATAACTTTAACTCTATCTCACTTTTCTATCCCTTGTTCCAAATAGGCTTGGGAATTGGATCTGTTGTTGTGCCATGTAATGGATTCTTTGGTTCCAAATAGGTGTGGAAATTGGATATGTTGCATGTGCCAAGTAACGGATTCCCTAGTTCTACAATGTGACGATAAGAAAGAAAACCTATCTAATCCAATATTACATTTATAGTGGTTTTATATACTTACGAAGAATCACTTTCCTATGTATGAATTTCTTATAAATTGACCTCTATAGACTCTTGGTTGTCTAAGCCTTACCAGAGGAATGTATGTTTTCTAAACCCAATCCACCAGCTTCCTTTGGTTTAGCTAATGATTTCCACTTTACTAAAGGGATTCCCTCTTTTTCTCTCTTACGTCTTCAAAAAAATTTGAAACATTTCTTCCTAATGAGGGTAATAATGGAAATAAAGGAAATTAAAGTTGGATTGCAGTGACAAAACATTGGATTACTTGAGATAGGTAGAACACCATTGAGAAGTTGAGCTTGTAAGGTGCAGAAAAAAAAACCTCTGGATCCCTTCGAACAGTGACAAAGCCTCAAAAAACTAGTTGCACTAACATCTATGATGCATAGGGAACAATTAACAACAAATAAGAATTCACAAGGTACTCCTAAAGATTGCAATAGCTTCGTATGTCTCTAACAACCAAGGTGCATGCTCTTGCTTGTCATTTTCAATATGTTTGTCATTTTATGTTTCCATTCCTTGCTATGACATAATGGCACTATCCACAGTAAATGATTTGTTGCTTCAAAAGTAGTAAAAAAGACTTTAATTTGTACCATGATCGTATAAATAATTCACCATTGTTGTATTACACTCTTGGTTACTGCACTAAGCAATCCTATATCATCATGTTGTCTATTGGGCACTACCAAAACCTTCACAAGAGTCACGTAAGATGATCACATTGCAAACACAACCTTATTCATAGTGTCAAAGTCTAGGAGATCAGGTGACATCCTTTTAATTTCCTGGACTTGAGATGTTTCTCCTGCACTTACAAAGCCTCCAATGTCAACCTCTGACACATATGCATGTCTCCCAAGCTTACCAAGGCACATTCTTGAAATCCCTTTGATACCATGGACAATTTTTTATGGTGATGAAGTCTTGTTTTTATAACATAAATATATTAGGGTTTAATGCACTAATGAGAAGCAAGTCAATTCCTCATAGACACTAGGTTCACATGCTGAAAAACTGAAACTGTGTTAGTGTCATTGCCAGCTTTTGTACCTGCTACATTTGGCACCAAATTTCCAATTGCAGGTCCTTTTCAACCTCTTAATTCACATATAATTTTGAATCACTAACAAGAGATATCTACACAACTATTTCTTTGTATACCATCCCTACATCCTTCAATACATTTGCATCCCTAGAACCAATTTCAGGCATCATTGTTATTGTTCTTTTCAGTAAATGTGTTGAAAAGGACAAAATACCATCTAGACTTGAAAGGAATCTCAAAATTATTATGTGTTGTGATACCTCAATATCTTCCAACTTTGTTCTAGCCAACAAATCCGTGAATTCATTTGTAGGTTTCACGTGTTCTCTCAAAGTAGTACAAACAACCCTTGTGAGAGGTTATGAGTGTTACGGTGAAAAATTCTTAAATTCAGCAAAAATATTCTAGCCACCTAGAAATGAAAATGGTAAGAGGGGTAAATAAAACAGTTGCAACATACGCTCTATACCATTTTTTCCAAGTTTTGCAATAGCATTAAATATTTAAATCAATACATCCACCCCATTCCCCCTCAAATAAGTAGCATATTGTATCATCTCATCCAGTACAAATGAGAAGGACCTAGGAGTGTCACCTGCCAAAGCCTGTAAGTAGGCTTTGGATGTAAAAAAATTCACAAAATACCTTAGAGAACCACAATCATTAATAGCTTTAAGTATGAGGTTATTAAGTCACAATGCATCTAAGCATTGTGGTATAAAATATATTGCATTTGCAGAAGGGAGGACACCAACCATGAGGGCATCCAAAAAGTCATTAGGCAAACCAGTAACATCTAGAATAGAATAGCAAGTTGGATCTTTGTGAATAAGATCACTCGTGACTATAGTCGCAAGTGAAAAGAGTTAAATACCCCACCACCAAAGTCCTTTGATCTTCATAATATAGTGCACAAGAAAAATGACAAAGAAATCTCTTCTGATCATATAGACATGTAGTATTTGCAGGAGCATATATGCCAAGAGATAGAGCCCAAGGCAAAGCCTTCATAATAAGTCTTATATGATAAGGAACCAATGTGTCAAGTTGAGAAATTTTCATTGCCTCTAACCTAACATCATTGTTTTGAGGAGACTTGCCCTTGCAACCTAATTGTGATTCTCCATTCTACATCCTTTCTCCTTAAAATGGTAGTCTTCAAACATGCTATGGTGTTCCAAGGCTCCTAAACCCCTAAAGGAGGTTGCAGTAGGATTACAATAGTCCATAAAAACCTTAAGAACATGCACAAAGTTGTTACTAAGTGTATATGTTGTGGATCCAAATATTTGAGAAGAGGGAGAAAAGTTGGAATTAAACCCACATCCCATAAAGAAGTGCAGCCAAAAGAAGAAGAAACTAGAACTATTACAAGAGAAAGAAATGCTTCTACTAAATATATCTAACAATAGGATGATTCACCGAAAACTTATTTTCATTGAGCTCTTGGGGATTATGGCTTTATGGTTTGGTTATCTCAAATAGCGTCTGCAGTTCTTCAATGTGAGGCTTAGTTTGGTGATTTTTAGCCACCTAGTCTGGTTGATGGTTTCGATTTCATTCCTCATAGACACTGGGTTCACATGCCAAATAACTGAAACCGTGTTAGTGTCATTGCCGGCTTTTGTACTTGCTACATTTGGTGCCAAATTTTCAATTAAAGGTCGTTTTCAACCTCTTTATTCACATCTACTTTTGAATCACTAACAAGAGATATCTACCAAACTATTTATTTTTACACCATCCCTACATCCTTCAATATATATGCATCCCCATAACCAATTTTAGGCGTCATTGTTGTTGTTATTTTTACTAAATGTGTTGAAAAGGACAAAATAACATCTAGAATTGAAAGGCATCTCAAAATTATTATGTGTTGTGCTACTTCAACATATGATAGCTTTATTCTAGCCAACAGATCCATGAATTCATTTGTAGGTTTCATGTGTTCTCTCAAAGTAGTACAAACAACCCGTGTGAGAGGAGATGAGTGCTGCGGTGAAAAATTCATAAATGCAACAACAATATTCTGGCCACCTGGAAATGAAAATGGTAAGAGGGGTAAATCAAATAGTTGCAGCATATCCTCTATACCTTTTTTTCTCAAAAAGCATCCATGTATCTATATTATGCAGAATATTCTCTAAGAGACGTGTAGAATTGCTTATAAAAATTGGGAGAATGGATTCCATGTTTGAAGACAATTTTTTAGCAGAAGTATCAACCCCTAACTCAGATGTCACCCTCGATGATTCATCTCCATCCACTAAAATGATTGTTTTCTGTTCTAAATCAATCTCCATGGGAACATGCACAGAAGAGTTGGAAAATTCTTGCAATAGGGAAGATACTTCAACGCCAAATCCAAGTTTTGCAATAGTATTTAATATTTCAATCAATACATCCACACCATGCCCCATTAAAGAAGCTGCATGTCATATCACCTCATCCAACAAAGATGATAAGGACCTAGGACTATCACCTGCCAAAGCCTATAGTAGGCTTTTGATGTAAAAAATTTCACAAAAGATATTAGAGAACCACACTCATTAATAGCTTGAAGTATGAGGTTATCAAGCCACAAAGCTTCTAAGCATTGTGGCATCCAAAAAATCATTAGGCATACCAACAAAATCTAGAACATAATTTCAAGTTGGATCTTTGTGAATAAGATCACTCGTGACTGCAGTTGCAAGTGAAAAGAGTCAAAGACCCCACCACCAAAGTCCTTTGATCTTTTGAATACAGTGCACGAGAAAAATGGAAAATAAGTCTCTTCAAATCATATAGTTGTGTAGTATTTCCAAGAGCATATGTGCCAAGAGGTAGAGCTTAAGGAAAATCCTTCATAATAAGTCTTCTATGATAAGGAACCAATGTGTCAGGTAGAGAAATTTACAGTGCCTCTGACCTAGCATCATTGTTCTGAGGAGACTTTCCCTTGGAACCTGATTGTGATTCTCCATTTTGCATCCTTTCTCCTCAAAATGGCAGACTTCAAACGTGCTATGGTGTTGTCCAAGGCTCCTAAAACCCTAAAGGAGGTTGCATCAAGATTAATATAGTCTATAAAAGCCTCAAGAACATGCACAAATTTGTTACCAAGTGTATATGTTGTGGATCCAAATATTTGAGAAGAGGGAGAAAAGTTGGCATTAAACCCATATCCCATAAAGCAGTGCTGCCAAAAGAGGAAGAAACTAGAACTGTTACAAGAGAAAGCAGTGCTTCTACTAAAGATATCGAACAATAAGATGATTCACTAGAAACTCATTTCCATTGAGCCCTGGGGGATTATGGCTTTATGGTTTGGTTATCTCAAATAACGTCTGCAATTCTTCAATGTGAGGCTCAGTTTGGTGATTTTTAGCCACCTGGTTTGGTTGATGGTTTCGATTTCTCTCCTCAAATAGGTAAGTTGTAACCATTACCTTCTTCCTCTCTTCCTCATGGTGTGGCAGGTATTGGGTTAGCTTCTCATCTCAATTTTGGGGAGCTTAATTCTATGATTTTCAATGGGGATTCTATCTTTCAATTCAATAATTTTCAGTTCATTAATGGTAATAGTAGGGTTTCACGATACTTTTTCCTGAGTCGTAGCTATTAGAAACCTCAAGTGTGATAAAATAAGAACTAGTCTGAATCTAATCATAATTATGACTGGCTATTTGTTTCTTGTTACTCATCTGGGTATACAAAAGGTTTACCCTAGACCTTTTGTTGCTTTCTTGGATTCAATAGTTTGTTATG
This sequence comes from Pinus albicaulis, assembly GCA_034641835.2. Taxonomy (NCBI): domain Eukaryota; kingdom Viridiplantae; phylum Streptophyta; class Pinopsida; order Pinales; family Pinaceae; genus Pinus; species Pinus albicaulis. The sequence goes on along the minus strand of JAXQQM020076625.1, from coordinate 57,756 downwards.
TCTAGGTATCATTTGTTGGGACAATCATGATCTAATTTTTCTCTTCCTATAGTGAAAGTGACCTGCGTATTGTGATAAGGTTCGACAGTTAAGACTACTACGAAATTTATTCTTGGCTCTGTGATTTTGCATATTTCCCTATTAAGATGGATTGCAGAGAACTCCAAGAGTCTCAACAAGCTCCGCAGAGACATGAGGATGAAATACTGAGTAACCAAAGCTCAATTTTTGCCAATTCTGAGAAAATATGAGTTGTACAAAGTTACAAACATGTCACCTCCCTAATTGCAACTACAATGGGTAACTTAGTGGAGAAGAAACATTATATAAATGTGTTGGAGGCAGCATGTAATAAACTCAGGAATATGATAGGAATTTCCTCCAAGGGTAAGTAGTCTGGAGACTTTAACAATGTGAAAATAGTTAATTAAAATTGTGGAAGACAAAGGGAACATGATACAAGCCATCTGCTTCCAAGATAATTTAGAATTGGTCAAGAAAGCTTTGGATTCGGCCAAGGAAGCAGAAAATGAAGCCTCCAACGAACATGTCTTCCATTAAGTTTGAAGGTATTTCAAAATTATTATGTTTTTAAGTTTTTTATGTAGAATGTATACTACTAATTTTTTTGGACTGTGATGTATCTGAAACTAATTACGTTGAACAACTTTATCCTGGTAGTTAGCACCATTTTGGACTTTGTTGGCCCTGTTATGAAATAGACTATGATGTACTCTTGTTGTGAGCATTGCTGCAACTTTTGATTAATATATTAGAATATAGGAGAGTAGCTTTAGAATGTGGCTCATAAATGTGAGGTTATCTGATGATTATGTAAATGTTTTTAATGCAAAGCCTTAATGGAATCTCTCTATATGGATGAATGTAAAAATATAACTGTCAGTTTTTTCTTATTTTTTATGCTCATATTGAGCAATACCTGAGTGCTCCAAGGCACATACCTATGCATATTTTTCATTTCTGATTGAAATAGTAAATATACAGTTTTTTTGTGGGGAAGAAACCAATCAAATCACAACATTTTTCCATCTGAGATTCAAAATATGTGAATGTAAGAGAATGTATGTTTTCACAGTGATTCATATAGAAAATTTTGGAAGAAAATTGTCTAAAGATTATTTTGTCCAATTATCCTAGCATGGAAGTAACACAAACAAGGAAATTTTTTTAATCCATGCTCAATTTAGTTTTATGTAAAGGGAGAACTCCTCATCTGATGAATAGAAGATGAATGGACCATAACACTAATAATTATCCTTTAATATAGTCAGATACCCATCAAAAAAATATTTTGTTCTACATCAAGCATCAGAAAAATGAACACAGATAGATGGGTCAGAGGACTACAATATGTTTTGTTGCCAATCGAATGAACATCCCATGGAAACCCAATCAAGAGTTCTCATTATTCTGAGGATGGTACCTAGGGTAAACCTTCTAGTTACAATTTTGGCAACCCAAACTGGTGGGGAAATGAGTAAGACCCATAATATTCACACAAGCAACCACCGAAAGGACTTGACCCCACAACCTACTGCAAATTCACAACACCCAACAACTCGAGCTAAACCACCAGGCTTTGATGCCTTAGATAATCAGCAAATATTTTCGGGCGTAAATTATCTAGATTTTAAATGTAGGCAATATCAATCATTTTCAGTCAAAACACAACATAAAGAACAAAATTAGAAGATATTGGAGGTAGTTCATAGTATTCACTCACTAAACATGATGAATAATAAATATACCTTAGGTGGCTTGAATGGATAATCAGGTGGAAAATGAATTGTCACCAGAAACACACCCCCAACATATGGACTGTCAGGAGGTCCCATAATTGTCGCTTGCCATTGGAACATATCATCTTCCACCGATCCTATACAAGCATGGAAGTAAATAAATAAACCTTTACCTAATTCATTACAATATAAAATATAACTAGAGAAAGTATATAATATTTTTCTCTTTAAAATCCAACATTCTATTTAATTAGAACCAAGTCAAATCATAGGTAAACTCTTTTCCTATTAGTTAATTAAGAAATTTACCAAGAGCAACTTGCATGGGTGACAAACATGCCAAATTAGCATTCAAATGTGAAACTAACATTCACAAAACCATAAGCACAGTAGTCGGGAACTCAATGATGCTGAGAGATCATATTTCAAGATAGTACTCAAGGGTACCATTTTATTTACCTCAATAGTAGCTATACTACATAAATTACACAACAAATGCGACCCCCTCGATTTTAGGATATTAATTTTTTAAGAAGAGACACAAACAATAACTAGAACATTTTAGGATCAACAGTTATAATTCTATGTACCTCAGTCAAATAATTGATTGATGCTAAGGACTGGGATTCCTAGTAAGGTCAGTGGAATATTAAGCCATATATTGACGTTCCATTCTCATTGTGGCCTACCCAGTGCATATTTGCAGTCCTATAACGTCTGCCTTAATTCATGTTGCAAGGTACCAATTTTTCCTTGATGCTCTAGGAAGATGTGAGGTCACTTTTTTTTATAGGAAATCTCATGCTTTCATTGAATTAATATGTTTAAGGCAACAATATATTAGGAAGAAGGTACAAGTATAAAGGTCCTTCCATCAAACAATGGAGTGGAGTTCCTGGTTAATTTTTGTAAGAATGCATCTAAACTCTAGAGACAGTTTTATGTGCACACACACCCAAGCAACATGACGTTGTGGAGAGAAGAAACAAGACAGTTTTGAAATGGCCAATAGCATGTTACAGGGCAGGGCAGTTCTAGATAAGTCTTGATCAAAAGAATATTGCATTGTACTTGCATTGTACCATGTAAATTGAAATGCTGATTCATATTCGTCACCATTATATTTCATATATTCATATTTAAGTTTAATTAATAAACATATAAAAATTATAAGTCGTGACTTCAAGGAAACCATATCCATTTGAAAGAACCTAGAAATTGGAGTACCAATCTTGGAGATATTTCAATTATAAGGTCAACATGGAGACCATTCCCCAAAGTTAAGCCTAAAACAACATGTCAACTTAAAATTTCATTATCTTTGCTAGAGTGTCCAAATTAGGTTTTAAAGGCATTAAAAGGAGGAAATAGATTGTAATATCTACGAAAAGGTAAGCAAAAATTGGGATAATCGTTGTAAAGGAGTTGTATTTCAAAGTTAGACATTAAGGAGGAAGCCTATCGTTAATGTTTTCTCAAGTTAGATAGATAACCAAGATAGTAAAGTACTGAAATCTTTGAAAATAATTATAAGAGACTAAATTGAATAGTAGGAAGGAAATTGAAAATAAAAATGACGAAGTATTCAAATTGCAGAAGAAAAACTAAGAGCTTTGCAGAAAGGAATCAGTTCTTCAAGTTGCAAGGCCTTAATTGGTTGCTAGGAGGTTATGAACTTAAAAGAATGAAAGGTGAGAAAATTCAATAGGGACAAGGATAATTCAACAGGAAGATATTATGGGTAAAAAATACCAAATTACGAAACCATAATCGAACACTACATGAATAAGTTAAAATATTAAAGAAAAAAATCATCATCAACAAACCCAAAAAAATCAAAGATCATAGATGAAGAGACAATCGCAAGAATTGAAAAGGAAATATGTAACAAAGTTGAAGAAGCCCTCAAAATAGATAGAGCTCAATAACGAATGTAGAAAATACTGGAAGGAGCACAAAGGAAATTGATGGATAACATCATATTTCAACTTCAAAAGGAGAAGCAAAAGAAGGTACAATAAGGTCATTGGAAGATAATTGAGTAAGTCCAAATATGATTAGTCCAGACTCCATTTAGGTTGTCATTTTTTCTTGGGAAAGACAATATTTCATTTTATCAAAGATTTTAATTTCCTCTTAATGGAAGAGACATTCTCTTTGGAATGGAAGAAATGGTTAACAAGATATTGTACGCTTAATAGCTGGCATTGAATGCTTCATGGTCATACTATCTTATCTCAATGCTTTATAGGGAGAGTGCATGCATGATATTTGAATATAGAAGTACAGACTCCAGATTCCATTGTGTTGAGGGTTTACAATCTCTCAACAAAATTTTCTAAGGGTTTCAACTATCAATATATATCTACTAATTATACCTCCTCAAGGATGGATTTATGCAGTGAAAAAACTGAAGACCAAACTCAAACATGGTCAGGTAATTCTTACTACTAAACAACATATTATTTTTGAAGGGAAATGGCTAGAGGATCCTTCTCAGACAGTCAATTATCATATAGGAAAATGTTTTGACACTTTTTAGCTATGCATATGCGTTAGTGAACAATGAGAATAGGAGTATCCTCTTCTTCATAGACAGTTTCATTCAATGATGCAGTTCAATCTAAGACATATCCTTCAAACAAATCAACCCCCTTTTAAGACAAATCCATACATCATGGAAAAAACGAATGAGGTGACAACATTGAAGATCTCTTAGCTGGAGGTTAATGAATATCTTGATTCATATAAAATAACAGCTGCAATTTGTTATTTTAATGGTTTTTGGAATCATATAGATTAATTGATCCAAAACTTCCTTCAAATGACATATAAATAATCATCAACTTTATATTCTCATATGCCTGTTCAATGCCTCTTGGAAGCTTCCAGCTCAGTAAAAGATCCCAAGATTTTTTACCGATGATTTTACTATCTCTATTGGTGTCTACCTCAGAGAAAACCTTGGTATACTTTTGAGCATCAGACTGCATCATCCTTAGCCAGGACAGTTGGGTGTTTCCTCCTATACTTGAAGTTGTTACACCAAATCCAGTAGATGGAGGCACAATTGATGTGCTCTGTGATTTATCTAGTTGATTCTGCTTAACCAAAGCTGGAGAAGGTGTAGCCAGTATTGGTACAAGAACCATAGAAAATGAAACATTGTTGACGAAATACAAAGGCTGGAAAGCTAAAATCTGTTTATATTGAGAGAGGGTAGTAGAAAAAAAATCTCCACTGAAAATTGAATCTGAAGAAATACCATTTCCATTAGAGGACATGCATTTAACATCACTTTGTCCTGTAGACAAGCTGGATTTTATGTTATCTTGTAGGGTTTTTGATGGTACTAATGGAATTAACCCTCCTTGAAAAGCTAAACTTGCTTGCCAACTTTATTTCCTGGGACCATATTGCTTGAGTGACAAGGGAGCATTCCCCTAATTTGTAACACTCTGTGCAGTAGAAACATTGCTAATAGGTCCAATGGATGTTGGTCCAACAATCCTTGAACCTGGCCAATTTTCCAAATCACTAGAAATTTGTGGCCGCTGACCTGTTGTACCAACTCCAGGAATTCCCATGGAAGCTCCCTACAAAGGGGTTGGTGTTGGAATAGTTGGAGACACAAGCCATAAAAACTAATTAGTTTCTGGAGGCACATACTGTTGAGCAGCTCCCACACTTAGTTGTATTGTGGGACCTTTTAATTTCAAGTATCTTGATCTTAATTCCCCAATACATAAGGGAGATATTTTAATCTTTCAAAGATGGATAAGTCCAATAATCTCAATTATGAAAGTTTATCCATCTTGTTAGGAAGCGTTCCATAATTGTACACCTGCCCAAAAGGAGTTCTTGCAATGATGTAAGATTTTCCAAACTGCTAGGAAGCTCAATTAGACTTTTACAAGAGCCCAAATGTTCAGAAAAATGTCCAAAAATATTTAATATACTCTTATATGGATTCATTTGTTGAAGGACCATCCTTCTTGACATTATTTTTACATTAGCCTGTAACGGGATGCCATTACCTCAGTTTTACATGCCTTTCTCTCATATTATTTGTTGTAAATGTCTTTTAGAATTTGTTTTAGTCCATCAATTCTTATAACACTATTGATTCATTTAAAAATGATTTTATTCTTAGACAACAAGCATTTCATGTCATTTTCGACAACTCGATTACTGCTTCTGTTAAGCGGATTGAGAACCATTTCCATTGTTAATAACATAAGAGTTTCTTGCAACTTAAATTCTTGATGGAAAAATATTCACGTTCTTGTTTCTTACTTATGGTAAGAAGAAAATAAGAATGAACACTCGTAAGGGTGAAAAAGTACAAACGGGGTTGATCCATCACAAATTTCAGCTGGAATGGAACCAAAAATCTTGTTATGAGACAGGACAAGGTTATCCAAAATTTCTAACAACCCAATCTTTCTTGGAATTGTGCTAGACAAATCATTACTTCCCAAATCAATAGCCACAATATTGACATAATCAAAATGTTGAGGAGGAATTTTTCCTGAGCCTGTTTCCATGAAGTGATAAATTTGTTAAATTATTCATTTTTCCAACCTCTTTAGGAATAAATCCTTGTAAATAATTGTTATCAAGGTGAAACCTCTGGAGATTGTTGGCAGTAGACATGGACGAAGAAAACCCACCCACAAGGAATTTATTGTTGAGTGATTTTCCAAGAAAATTCTGTGAAATTCAAAGCACATCTAATAATTTTCCAAGAAATTGTTGTGCGCCATGTCTAAGGTGACCAATGGAAGACTTGAAAGATAGCCAAGGAATCCATCAGAAAATTTTTTCCCATACTAAAAGGATTCTAAGCTTGCCCAGATCACCATTCATAACTGGAAGCAACCATTTCACTCTCTCTCATTCAACCCATATTCATTGATAGCTATAACAAGTCTGTAAAATTCATGCAATCTCGGAAAGTGTCCTCTATGCAAGTTGTAAACTGATTCAATGAAAAAGAGATAGAGTCTAGGCTCTTAGCATGACAAATATCTGGTGTTATTGATCCATAGAGCTTGTTAGCATCAATTCCCAATATTATGAGAGACAAACAGTTGCCCCAGTTCCTGAGGTAAATGACCTTCAAAATTGTTTTTGGATAACCTTATAGTAGTTTCTCTTATCCATCCACAAAGAGAGGATGGAAGTGGTCATGTTAGAATATTTTCCTCAACAATAAAACTTTAAATTGACTCCAGATTTACAAAATCATCAGGGAGTGGCCCAGTCAGTGCGTTGAATGACAAATCTAGTACCTTCAATTTTCTACAATTTTGTTTGGAATCCAAAAACTTAGTCCATTAATCATAGTCATTAGATACAAAAGGTTGTGCAAAATTTCAATGCTTTTTGGTAACGGTCCTTCAAGGTTATTATCTGAGGGGTCAATTTTCGTAAAATATTTAAGGTCTCCAATTTCTGAGGGAATGTGCCCACTGAACTTACAACCCAAAAAATATAATATATTAAGCTTAACAAGTTTTCCAATTTCAACTAGTATTTCATCACTGAATGAGTTTGATCCTATCATACAAACCAAATTTTCCATGCCCCCAATTTCCTTTGGAAACAATTTGGATAGTGGATTATAACCGAGATCCAGAGTGACTAAATTAGTATGATGGCTAAATTTAGCAGGGAAACTCCCAAATGTGGGACATTAATTAGTAAGATGTCTGAATGCCACTTAGTCCCAAATGTTCCTTGGGTGAAATACTCGGGATATCTAATAATTTTAGGTCAATTTCCTACTCCTCCCTTGGCTTCAGGATTTCTGATTTCATCATACCTTGCTTAAATGCTTGTCTAGATTTGTAATATCGATATGATTTGTTCTGAAAATATCAATCTTCTTTGGAGTCCTCTCCTTCGCTTTTATTTCAAATTCATAGGACTTCCCACTGCTATTAGCATCACCCTTCTTGGCTCCCTTTACCTCCTAATATTTCAAAATCTTTTCCATCATGAACAACCATTTCTACAACCCAACCTAGAACCTAATTCACACCTTCCTCCTAAATTCTACAACAAAATCTAAGAGATTATGAGCAAAAACATATTTTAAAAAACTAAATTCTGAAATGGGAAGATCGATAAATCCCTAAATCTGTACCTCGAGGTGTGTGATCCATGAAGTAGTAGCTAGGATGAACAATGCACTCAAAAATTGGCCTTCATTGACTTAGGGCTTACAATTATGCTGAATTGACACAGAACCATAGTTTATTATATTAAAAAAATATCTCACACCTCAGGAAGAATTGGTTAATAGTAGGATGCATCATTTTCTTTAAGAAAACATCATCCTCATTGTCTGTAGAAACTAAAAAAAATGAATGTTACAGGCTCAGAATAACATTTATCTTTATTTATGGTCAAGTTAAATATTAATTAGTATGAGATTTCCTAGCTTGTGGGACAAGATATTTACTTCAATGCTCAAGTATATGGAGATGTAGATACTCTACCTTTCTCATTGCTCAAGTCTATGGAGGTGTACACATTCTACCTTTATCGATTTGAACAAGTGACATCAAATTTAAAGTCAAGAAGACAAAAACATAAAAGATTAAAGTATATACTATATATTACATTGTCAATTGAGTTTACTCTGTGTGGAATGGTTGTGATCTTTCCGACACAAATTATGGACCTTTTGGCTTTAGAATAGAGTAGATATGTGGTGCTCTTAATAAATATACAATGGACCTCCCCATATCAGTTTAAAAGTGAATTGGAGATTAACACCATGCCTGGAAAAATAGCATCCAGTTGGCCCTTTTCGAGCAGCTTGGATTTCATTTCTCACACACACCACATCGGGGATCAAGGTGGCATACTTGTTAGCCAATTTTGGGGTGGAATCCGAAGAGGGAAGAACTCTTTGGATCAAGAAATTGAATAAAAAGTTAGGGGAAGACATTGCTACAGATGAAATGAGCTCTTCCCACTCAAATTAAAGTTCAATGGTTGAAAGGTTTAAGCTCTAGAATAGAGTGAATAGAGTAGCTATGTGATACTCTTAAGTAGCTCTATAATATAGTAGCTAGGTAGCACTCTTAAGTAAATATATAGTTGATCTCTCCTTATCTGTTTAGAAGTGCATTGGAGATTAACACCATGCCTTGACAAATAGAATCTAGATTAGCCCTTTTCGAGCAGCTTGGATTTCATCTCACACACCACAACGGAGCACAAAGTGGCAGACTTATTAGAAAATTTAGGGGTGGAAACTGGAGAGGAAGAACTCTTGGATCGAGAAATTAAATAAAAAATTAGGGGAAGTCATTGCTACAGATGAAATGTGCTCAAAATTCTCAGCAATAGGGGATAGGAACTCTGGGGATAAGGAACTGATCGATTCTCTAAAATTTTTCACTGCATACCAGGAAACCAACCAACAGAATCATGTGGAGATGGGAGGTGGAGGACTCAGGTTCATATTGAATCAGAGGGAGAAAGATTTAAAAATGACACATTTAATTCCATGAAGCAGATAGAATGGAATGGCATGGAGGAAAAACACTCAGGATGTCCAGTAACAACAGGTCTGGACACAAATGTAGCAAGCATCAACCACTGCAATCAAACAAGGCAAAGTCAAAGGTGGCTATTCATTTCTATTTTTGGCATCCTTTCAGCATTCCGTCTTCTCTCTGAATCATTGACATATTAAATAAAAAAAAATTATTAAATGAGACATGTATTTAGGAATATACATATATAAATTTTTTTGAAAAAAAAATAGACTAGTCGGTGTGCCAAAAAAATAGTCATGCACTGGTTCCGGTGCGTTGTTTATTTGTCGCGCACCAGGGGTGGTGCCCCAGATGACATTCAACGCACTGTATGCGGTGCACCTAAAAATTTTTAAAGAACCGTTGACTATGCATGGTGTCAGAAGAGCTATGCGCTGACTAAAATATATGCCCCGCCGCGTATAGTTGTGTCAACGCACCGACTTCCTGAAAATTACATAGTCAACGGTGCGGTCTTTTACCAGGTCACACCGTTAACCCTATCAGAATGTCAAATGCGGTGCGCTGACAAACACCGGGGCGGACATTTCCGTCAATGCACCGCATTGCTATTCCCATAGTTAACGGTGCGACCGGATAAATGACCGCACCGCACTTTTTTTAAAATTTTAAAATAACGCGGGGCACATTTTGGTACTGCCCCGAACATAGTGCAGATACCATTAGCACCGGTTGCGGTGCAGCCTGTAAATTTTACAACTAGCACTGCTTACCGATGTGAGCCGAACGGCTCATGTGTACCGCGCCACCCAAAAAAAAAAAAAATTTAAATGGTTAATTTTAAGGTTATTTGAAATTCTAATCTGCTAAAAAGCTTAATTATGAAAAAACAAGAAAAATACCATTACATTTCGCTGTGGAGGAGGCATTTTGGCTGTAGAATTTGCAAAAGAATATTTGCCCACCATTTTGCAAAATGCAAGTTGGAGATTGGTGGGCAATGCATAGCAGCAGTGCATGCAATAGGTGCAATGGGAGCACCGATGTCAGGGCGGCTCAGAGAAGGATAAATTGCACCAGTGCTTGAGAGCTCTGGAGCACTAAGAAAAGTGAAAATTGCAGTTTTTTTGCCGTAGTTTTTTTTATTTAACCATGTTCCAGTGCGAGCGGTTTTATAGGCGCACCAGTGTTGTTTCTTACGAACGCACCTGTCGGTTTTTATTTCAGTGCGGTGTTTTATGATGCATCGGTGCGGTTTATTAACACCACACCGGGTGGTTTCTGTTTTGGCGCGTTGTTTTATGATGCACCAATGTGGAATATTTGTGAAGCACCGATGCTCTATAGTAATACGACGCACCGGGGGTGTGTACAGAGCGCATGGTGTCCGGTGTACCAATGTTTTATGCGCACCAGTTCTTTCTCTTATAGAGCGCACCGGTGATCGAGAGCTCGGGGGCACTTAGAAAAGTGAAAATTTTGGTTTTTTGGTCATAATTTTTTTTTATTTAACCCTTTTCCAGTGCACGAGGTTTATAGGCGCATCGGTGTTGTTTCTTACGAATGCACCAGTCGGTTTCCATTTTAGCGCGGTGTTTTATGATGCACCGGTGCAGTTTCTTCTTACTGCACTGGGCGGTTTCTGTTTTGGCGCGTTGTTTTATGATGCACCAGCGCGGAAGAGTTTTGAAACACCGGTGCTCTACAGTAATACGACGCACCAGGCAGGTGTGTACGGAGCGCAAGGTGTCCGGTGTGCCAATGTTTTGTGCGTACCGGGGCTTTCTCTTGTAGAGTGCACAGGTGCAATTTGGGATTATAAGCGCACCGCAAGGAAAATATCTGCAAAACCCTCCACCCGCCAACCTCCTCTAGTAACCTCTGCTAGAAACGGATGTATGGGGTATTTTTGTAAGGGGATCCTCAAAAACATCCACTAGAGAGTCATTTCCTTACAGTGCTTGCAATGCCTTGGTAAGACTATTATCATGTTTGAAGTGACGAAACAATATTTCATGTGTAAATTGTACTCCAACTAATATTAAGTTGGAAACTCATATTGTAATACTTGACATTTTATATAATATAATTTATGTGGTTGGAATTATTTATAGTTGTAGCAGATATTACTTAGTATTGTAATTAACATATGTAACTTTCTCTTTTCATATTAGATGAACATGTACATTGTATGATTTTTATTTTATTTTTAATTTAGTTACAAAATCATATTAATTAATTTATGTTGATTAATAATGAACACATAAAATTCATCTAAAACTAATAAATTTGTAGTTCATGTCTATTAATGATGAACGCAAATAAAATGAATATACTACTAAATTAGTTGCTTATAACGCTTGTTAATGAAAGTGAATGAAATGAATATAAACTACTAAAGTAGTCATTTATATAATGAATATGAAACTACCCAAAAAATGCAAATGACTACTGCAAATGGTAAATTTGTGATGACAAATGATGACTAAATTGTGCATATATACGACTATTAGTAGCTAATTTACAGTATCTTATAACACAACCAAAATTTAATCATATTTCTTTGGTCATTAATTGGTTTCAAACGATGACTAAAATTTGCATATATATGACTATTAGTAGCTAATTTACAATATCTTATAACACGACCAACATTTTGGTCATATTTCTTTGGTCATTAATTAGTTTTATCTATGATCATTTAGTAATATATTTTGTTGTATAATTGGTCATTAATTGTGGAAATTAATGACTAAATCAATGACCAAATATACTACTAGACAATAAAATCTATGACCAAATCAATAATCAAATTAATGACTAAATCAATGACCAAATCATTGACTACAATTACCTAATCAATGACTAAATTAATGACCAAATATACTACTAGACAACAAAATTGAGACAACCAATTAATGACTAAGCTAAAAACGACTAAAAGTTGGTCGCGTTATAAGATACTATAAATTAGCTACTATTGGTCACCAACTAAAAAATAGTCGTTTATATGAAAATTTTAGTCATTTTTTTAGTAACTAATTAGCCATTTTTTACTAGTGAATGGGAATACAACAATGTCTCTTGATTGTCAGATCTTGCAGGTGACTTGACTTCAACGCATTCATTCATCCCTGTCAAGATGCACTTAGGTACCTTGACACTCATTTACATTATCAGTGATTTGTCTCGCATTGGTTAACGATTTTCATCATTGAACGGTAATCCAATGATTTCTTCCCATGCTCAACTTCAACTCATTTATTCGCATGGTAAGAATTATACCTTGAATTTTGGAATTGATAAAGACTAATAGTTTTATGGAATCAACAACAACTTGCAGCCGTACATTTTATTTGTTTCTTATAGCAGCATGTTCATCTTTTTTTTTTTCATTTAACAGCAACATGATGGCACCATTACAACACTTTTTCATTCTTTTTCATTTTCAAGCAAAACAATAAAATTGGGTATATTTCAGTCAATATGCAGTATGTTTCATGGTTGCTACTTCAGCATGTTGTACACAATACAAATCAGCAGCTCAAACTCGAAGAAAACAATTTTCTGCAAAAATTGACATTTTTTGCAACAGCTTCGGAAAGTTGCAGTTTCTGCAGCTATTGCTGTAGCAGCCTATTTTTTGTAAAAAAAATTTCCAGAAGCGGTTTTGGCACAAATATTGCAAGAGATTGGAGTAGAAATAAAAAAATTCTGAGCTTCTGGGTTTTCTTAGAATATAGTAAATTGATTATTACATGGGCAGAATTTTAAAAAAGTGCAATTTTCCAGGACTTCTCAGCGAGTTTTAAAGGTGGATTTTCAATTTTCACCATTTTGGACAGATTATGACAGATTTCGATATTTTTGCACAACAACATCTTTTCTTCATCAAAATTGGATTCTGAAAGTATGTGGTAGTAGAAAAGGTAAAAATACACGGTATCCCTTTTGAATCACTCAATTTGGCCTTAAAATGAGTTCGTGGCATATGTTTTTCTTGCAACATTGGGCAGCGGGAAAGGTGAAACATGGCAGAAATTGATTTGATCATAAATTGTAAAACATGCATCTGTTGGGCCTAAAAATTTTATGGTAAATGCATTGAGGTAGGGTGCATAAACAAAGAAAATTTTAGAAAATTTCATTGTAAATTTTTCAATAAATTGGCCACTTTCACCTATAGCCATTTATCATTTTTCTCGATATCCGTGCACCCATTGGCTGATATTTTTTGTGGAAAGATGCATAATATTAAAAGTAACGACCTCAAAAACTTTAAGGAGAATCTAATTTACCATTTGAGATGAATTGGAAAAACAAATCTGCTAAATGAAAAAGATACATTTTGTGGAGCAAGGTCAAGGTGGAGGCCAATGCATCATGGAGCAGAGTACCTAAGCCAAATCAACACCGAATCAGCCATCAAATCATGTTCTCTTCTCCAATTCCAAAAGGTAAAATTGAGGTAAAACTAACCTTAAACTTTATAATTTGTTAAAAAATCTAGAAATTTTGATGAAAAGCTATTGTCAACATGTAGTTAAAATATTTCTCCCATTATGTTTTGTCATACATTTTAACAACCAATCCCACAAATTATGATTGATTCTTTATCAAAAAAGTCCTGCCACCCATGCAATCATCTCATTGTGTTCCATGGTCATAATTATGTTCTTCTATGCTTTCACCAAGTGCTCTCTTTTTTAAACTTTCTCTTCTTGTTAATCCATCCTTAATGGTCCATCAACATGATGTTCTTGAGAAAAAAGAATTATTTTACAAATAGAAAAACTTGAATTCATGGTACATGTTTGTAGCACATGATCAAAAAAACAAATGGAACACTTAAATTATGTGTCATATTGCTCATCTTCAGATGTTTAATGGAAGCCAATAAATGATGAGTACAAAGCCACAAGAAGAAGATTGCAACAAGGCGTTGTTCGCATACTCTTGAAATCACTTGGAAGCACATTTTAGGCTTTCATGAGTTGTATAACCCTCAACAACAACTCTTATTTTGTGTTATGTGCAACTCTTCTTGTCAAAAGCTTCACATTGGGAATTCTTCTTCATTCATTAGTTTGTGAGTTGTTGAAGGAACTATTCAATAACATTGTTGAAATATGATTGGTTGTTATGCATGGAAGATAAGAAGACAATAATTATGGGCTGCAATCTATGATCATTTCCAGCCATACTAATGGGATGAACTTCACAAGGATGGAAAGCACATTTTATATATGGAGTAAAAGCCTTGATGTGTTCTTCACAATATGGTATTCTACCAAGGCTTGAACAATTCAAACACAATTAAAATAGTGACAAGTACTTGGATATGCTATTATGTGGGCATCATTTCTTTTCACACAAGTTGCATATAATAAATAATGAAGGGTTGGAGAGAAGTGCATCTTATTAATAGAAAGGGTCAATATTGCTCTCTTGGAGTTTTGGTCAAGGACTTAGTTGAAATTATAGAATAAAGGAACACAAGAAACTGATTGAATTATGAAACTTTGCAATGATTTGTTTGCATGAGGACATGCAAAATCTCCAGTGTGGGAGAATGTTGAGCCTCAAATTTTTCATAATTTTGTTGATGAAACCATCCATTTTCGCATCATTCCATTCCGCTATTGTCATATTTTTTACCCATATTTCTTCCTAAACGCACTAAATTCTTGCATACATGTTTACATGGTTTATTATTATTATTTATATTATTTTTAATGAATTAAAGAGAATTATGCATTGTTTTACTAATGGTAGTTTGATAGTTCAAGTTTCTATAGTTTCCGCAATTGTCTCCATGGTTGAGGTAGTAGCACCACTCTAGAATGAAATCCAACACATGTAAATTGTTTCTAGAAGCTCCAATATGGATTGTTGTTGCTCAAATTCCACCCAGATCACACATGTGGACCTTCAGGCAAATATCTAAGGAAAAATTGTAGCATTTTTTACCAGTCAACTTCAAAAGCGTTTTATGCACAAACTAAAGTGAATCTTGCAAAAAACAAACATGGGTTTTGTTCATCACGGGCCCAATTAAGTTCTCCACGAGAATTTTTCCTGAAATAGTTACCATTTGATAGATATTTCAGGTTCTTTGGATCCCTATTTTGCAGTTGTGTGAGCAAACATTAGGCCCATGTGTCAATAAACGCCCAGTCAAGCAAACAGAGGTTGGAATGAACTATGCTTCATCGAATTCATGGAAAATAGGTGCCCATTCAGTTCTGATATTTAGCCATATGAATCGCCATGAAGTTACATTGCAACCCCTATATAAACAGTCCATTGAAACAAAGAGGAGAGATTAATTTTTTCTGAAGCATATTGTGAAGTTTTAAAACTCTGTTTTTCATTCCTTTTTAATGAAGAAGTACCTTGAAGACTTGATGCACAACTAACTATTGGAGTAAATATTTGACCGCCTATTTGTGGAGGGCCCCTGCAAACAGTGAAGGTTCTACATTTTATGTTTTTAATGTAGTTGTTTTTCATGTTTTCATTTTATCATTTGATGTACTTATTTTCAGAATTTCAATTTGTTATTTGCCGTAGTTGTTTTCAGAATTCCAATTTTTCATTTGTTGTAGTTGTTTCCAGAATTCCATTTTGTTATTTAATGTAGATTCTTTCATATCATTTGATGTAGATTCATCCATATTTCCTTTCGAACTGTAAAATTGTAGAGGATTCATAGTTTTACTTCTAGAGCAGCAGTTATTTATTTTAGAGTAGTTTTACAAGTTCATGAGTGGTTTATTTCAAGAGCATGAATGATTTATTTTCAAAACATTAGTGATTGAGTGATTTTATTTCAGCATATGAGTACATTCTTTTCCGTTCATGAGTGATTTCTTTTCAAAATCTATAGTGATTTATTTACAAGTTTCATTACCATAACATTTCATTTCAAAACATAAAAATGTATAAATTCCATTTTTCTAGAATTCAATTTTATCTTCATGCACAAGACTGTTAGAGAATAAGAATTTTTAGAGACTAACAATTAAATTAGTTAATATTTCTTCATAAGATAGAGAAATTTTATTTCAGTTTTTACAGGGTAGAAAGCATGTTGATTTTTAGAACTTAGTTGTAATTTAAATTTATCAAATTCATTAGGAACATAAGAATAAAAACATCCTTAGAAGTAATCTCTATAAATCCAATCATCACACCAATAAACTAAATGAATAAAAGAGGCTTCAAGCATATATTGTGCACTTTCACTTCACAAGTTTACCAACTCCGGTCAATAATTTATGTAATCAATTTAAGACAATTAAATTGAACAAACACATGGCGTCAACCCAAATTGGTTGTTGCACTTCTTCCTCAAAAGAGGATGGTTCTGTTACAATACACTGCTCATAAGAGCCATGTATCCAGTGAACATGTCTGGAGACTGTCTTTGTCTCCGCATTGATGTAGGTACTCCTACATGTTCTGCCGCATCAAGTCTCAATCTATCAACTTCTGTGGTGTGCCTTCTACCATGTCTGGTGGATGGCTCAGCATGAGTGTTTTTTACCACTCCATGATCCTCCGCATGTGGCTGCTCCACATCTTGAGGTTCATTCTTCAGAACCAAGAGTTCCTCATCTACATGAAAATCAAGCTCCCTCTCAAGGTACAATCGCATGGCTTTCTCCTCATAAAATTTTATATCCCATCTCACAACAGTCATCTTGTTGTTTGGAAAATACACCCGATAGTTTTGGGGAGTATCCGTGTACCCCACAAATATCCCAATCTCAGTTGTTGGTTCTAGATTCTTTCTGGAATATTTGGTCACATGGTAATAAATAGATGAGCCAAAAAATTTAAAATATGAAACATCAAGTTTATTACCATAAAAAGCATCCTCTGGTGTACTCATGCCAAGTATCCAATGAGGACTACGGTTATGCACAAATACCGTTGTGTTGCATGCCTCTAACCACAGATGCAACGGTAGGCCCTGATCATCCAACATCGCTCATGTCGCACCCACAATTGTTCTATTCTTTATTTCTAAAACCCCATTCTGTTGTGGGTTATGAGGTGCAATCAACTCTCCCTGAATTCCTTCTTTGCTACAGAAGTTATTGAATTCATTGGAGATGTAATCACCACCATTGTCACTCCTCAGAGCCTTCACATTCTTCCCCGTGTCTTTCTCAACGAGTGCTTTGAACTCACAAAATTTTGAGAACGTCTGATCTTTCTTCCGCATGAAGTAGATCCAACACTTTCTATAATATCATCAACAAAAATCACACAATACTTGTGCTTTGTTGTAGAAGATGTAGAGAATGGTCCACACACATTTGAGTGAAATCTATCAAGGATTTCCGCTGCTTGGTTCTCATTATCGTGAAAAGTGGCCTTTGCATACTTCCCCATGGTACAACCCTTGCATGTGTCTATCTTCACAAGAGTACCCTTTGGAAGCCCCTTATAAATCTGTTGCATGACCTTCAAAGCATCGTGGTGTAGATGGCCCAATCTCATGTGCCATAACTCACCCTCATCTTGGCTCACCACTTTGTCCTCTTTACCCATCAATGTTGTGCAGCCATCTACATCAAGTTTTTAGAGATTCTTCACACGAATCCCAATATTCTTGAATTGTCCTATGGATTTGTGATGAAGGAATGCTTTCCCTTCACTAAAAACCACATCATATCCTCTATCCTCCAATGTAGCAACTGAAACTATATTATTTTTCAAGCCTCGTACATGCCTTACATCTTTTAATAAGAAGGGTTTACATGACTATCTCTGGAAAGTAACTGTACCAATCTCGGTACTGTTATACCTTCCATCATCACCCATTTTGATATGCATCTGGAGATCCTTCTCTTCCAAGCTAACGAAAAGTTCTTTGCCTCCCGTCATGTGGAAAGATGCACCACTATCCAAGTACCACACTAATCCCATCGCACTAGACACCATGCATGCGATGAGCGAGAATTAAAACTCAAATTGTGAGGCCAAAGCCTCACCTGTTGCAGATCTTGAAGCCTTCTTGTTCTTCTTCTTCTTCTTTGGACAATTAGTGGCATAATGTCCATGCTCGTGATAGTGAAATCATTTCACTCTGTACATGTCACACTTCTTGCCTTCTTTGCCGGTCTTAGATTTTGAATAGGATTTCTTTCCCTTCCCCTTCTTTGCCTTACCAGAAAAGGTGCAATTCTCCTCATCATCTGTCTTAGATGAGGATCCATCCCTAGTATTCTGCCTGAATTCTTCTTGTACCAAATCCAACCAAATTCGCTTCCAATCTGTTAGCTTCTCCCTCCCATTGACAGAGTCCTGATAACTATGCCAACTCTTGGGAAGGCCTAGAGGAGGTAGGCTCACCAAGTCATTATCCGCTACAATAATTCTGAAACTCCCATGCTCATCTCGACATTGGACGAACTTGGTTAAATATTTCGGAATAGTGTTGCCTTTCTCCATTTTGATTTTCTTGAGCTTGTCCTTCAGTGCCAATTTTTTGTGGTCACTGCTACTCTGAAACAGATCTATCAAAGCCTTCCACATGTCATATGGAGTCGCTTTTCCATGGAGACTCGATATAATCTAGTTTCGAACTCCCTCTAATAAGATCCGCCTTGCCTTTGCAACCTTCTTTTGCCAAGCATCAAGAAGAGCGACATCTGCTGCTGCGAGCTTGGTAATGTCATTATCAATGAATTATTTCAACCCATTGTCCTCCAGAATTTCCTCCATTCTGTATTTCCATCAAATATAATTAGAGTTGCCCTCGAGTGCATATTCCAATCTCAAGCCATTGAAATCCATATCGATATGCCTATCGCACCGAAGAATTTTTTGCAAATTCGAATGCTATTTAGCACAAACTCAATTTCTTCTCCACTATAGTGATTTTATGTGCTCTGATACCTGTAGAAATTATACAAAAAATATGTATACCAATGGATTCAATCCGATCATGCGATATGCTAAAGCAAATTACTGAATCCTTCTACAAATCAATTGCGGAAAATAAACATGATCGCCAATCACAACAAGTAAAAGAAAGAAGAAAATCAAACCACAACACAAATATTTTCCCAGGGAAAGCTTGCTGCTCAAAACCCCTCTATCTTCTATTGTATATTCACCAAGGAATCATGAAACAATTACAATCTACTCTTCTCACAAGAGCCTGTTGCACTCTCACAATTGTCTCACACTGATCCAGACAAAATCGACCAACACTTAGCCAATTTTTAGCCTCTGCTCAGCCTACCTTTCTTGTGCAATTCATGTGGAATTAAATCACTATTCTTTAGGAATTTCAGCCTTCCAAAATTGTGCAATGCTCATGGGAAATCCTATGGGTGTTTTACTACATGTGGGCAGTGTGCTAATTATACAACTAATAGTTAACATCCCTTTAAACTTTTGTCTCAACTGTGTATTCATTATAACTGACATGCATGCATCTATTAATAGTAAATCATCAATTACTTGATATATCACTACGTGTGAATTAAATCTGATTTAATTCACTTGACCTCTCACTAGTGCAACAAACTCTTACAACTAGTTAAACTGATTTTAACTCAATTAATTGAGTTAATTGATTTCTCATGCATTAAACTAATGCACTAACTACAACTTGGACTCAAAAACTAATAGAATCACTCTTCATGCCTCACCAACCACCCTCAACTCAAAATTCATGAGCTAACTGAGTTTATCACACTCAGTTAACTATTACAAGTGATTATGAGATACTACTACAATTTATTGTCCAATTTAATTAAGGGAAATTAAATTAGACACACATTTTTGTTGACTTTTCAACAAACTACTTTCGAAAGGTTTCAAACCCCAATTCATCAAATTGGGACCCGCAGGTAAAAATGGTCATATGAGCTAATTCCTCGACTTTTTCCACTCTAAAAGCATCAATATGGATGAAAAATAATATAATGATCCATTATATATCATACCTCCCCATTTTGGGAGGCTTTCAGTCCCCAAAATCTTCTACTAAATGAGGTGAAAAAATTTTCCTTCACCTTCTCTCAGGTGTACCATTTAGCCTTGCCTGGAAGTTGTCCTTTCATCCCAATCGACCAAAGGCCATGTTGCCCCTGTCTTATAGTTTTGGACTTGTTACCGCTTAAACTACCAGGGGTCCTAAAAGGGTATCCTTGAAGGGCTACTACTAGATCAACGAAAACAATGGAGCAATAGCCCATTGTCACCTCTGTTAAGGCTCCCTACTCTTTACAAAATTTCACCAATGGGAGGACACTCGTTATAATAAGGATCAGGAAAATGAATGTATCAATGATAGGATGATAGGTGATCCTAGAATCCTATTCAAAAGAGGCTCAGATATATGTTTGGTTTGATTTGAAAGTAAGATGAAAGGATCCCTAGGAAGGGCTTAAGGGAATTCTAAGAGTTTGGGTTTGTATATATGACTTTTCAAGAATATTCTTAGCTCCTAAAATCCTTGTGGAAACTTGGCTTCTAAGTGGTCTTTGTGAAATTAGATTTGATTGGTTGTGGGACCACATGGGACCAAGTGGAACCTGGGTTAGGTCATGAGAATGGGGTTGATAAACCAATTATATACTTGACTAACTCAGGTATGATAAGGGGATCAAGGAATGAATTTTCAATGAAAGGTAATGCAATGATCACAGCAAGCTTTCTAGCCTAAGGAAACCAAGGGAAAGAATCAGTTTTCAAGCTAGGGCTTGTGATATCTCAATATTCCACCATCATAATTTTGTGATATTTGGAGGGCTTCTTGAGGAAACACCAATACAATTGTGGACCAAAAATCAAATTTTTTGGATTGCTATATTGTGAGATAATTGATTCCCTAGGTGACCTATGAAGTTTGGGCCTAGAAAATAGGGGAAGGTGAAAGAAATAAGCTTTGAGGTGCTCACCTATAGAGGACCAGTGCCTAATCCTTTTTGGGATATTGGATTCAAGTAGAATTATGACTATGGGTTTTGGATTTTCTATTTCAAGGAGGCCTCAAAGGCAAATGCGCCTAGTATTAGGGTAGCATCAAAAGCAACTTCAAAGACTTTATACTTCGTTTTGCAGAATAAATGGCTTTCCAATATGAGTTTCAATGATGAAACATCCATAGGAACATTCATTCATTATATATGGCCCATACATGAAGCAACACTGTCTATAAACAAAATTTCCACAACTTTGCATAAATGGATGCAGTAAATTAGCACTAGTATAGCAAAAATCCTAGCAACAATGTATTTGGCAAAAATATATATATATATATATATATCATTAAGTTGTAGTTACATGTATAAGATTATATCCAACCATCACAATTTTTCCAATCAAGAAGCTCCAAGACAAGAGAAAATAATCCAAACATAAAAATTCATTCCATGCTCCAAAATTTCGTCCTCTAAGAAGGATAACGAAGTTCTCTAAAGAGATACAAGTCCAAACCAAATGATTATGCTAAAATGAATTCAAATCACTTGTATTTATACACTTATAATGAGTTATAGTTATCTAAATAGTCCTACATTAGCCCCTAAAATAAAAATAATGTGAAATATAACTAACTTTTGGTGACAATCCTGCCAAACTAGCTCATAAACAAAAGGATAAGCATATCAAGAGGTTGAATGATGAATAATTCATGTCGTTTGGCCTTCTAAGAATCTTGATGAAGTCCATAAGTGTCATAATGATGAATAGTACTCCCAAAAGTAGTGGACAAGGGGTTGGCCCCTTGCTCTCCAAATAAGAAACATGTGGTGCTCTCAATGGGTGTGGGGGCACACAAGTAACCTCATGGGTATCCAAGTAGATAAAATATGCTTGTAGACCACATCAGAATACAAGTCTTGGGTCATCTTCCAAGTGCATGGTAAAAATTTGGGGTCTACTGGGCATGGTGAATCAGGTGCATCTTCCAAGTCCAATAATTGAATCTAGAGCAATATTTGAACATCTCTCGGGATCCATGGAATGTTGTCCACTATTGTGGAAGCCCATGGCTCTCTACACACACCCTAAATGTGCCAATGTAGCCCTCTGGAGGGTTAGGACCTTATATATGGAGACCAAACCCAAGATGGAGACCATCCCGAATAAGATCCAATATGTCCCCTAGCCTTCCAGTACAACAAGTCATTTAATAAAATTGAGTTAAATATCTTACAAACCATGGACAGCAGGTGGGCACTTCATAATGGAATTCCCTTCCATAGTGGGATTTGGCATGTGCTAATGTCTCCAAGCTCCAAAAGGGGTTAACCAAGCCCCTTATTACGTGGTTTCTACTTCTAAAGGGGATGGTGTGTCCATGGTACATCCATGTGATAAAGTGATGGAATGGGGTAAGGGATGAGAGGGGAAATCCTAGGGCACATGCTAGGGTACAAGGGTAGCTAATAAAGGGAAGCCCATACTTGGGTAAATGATGTATATGTGGGAGGAATTGTGGTACATGAGTTGCCCCGACCTTGATTACACCCTTCGTCATATGCCTTTTGTATTTTATGATTTTTCTTTGGTTAAATGGTTGGGGCTTGAGGAATGAAATCATGGTATGTAAAGTATAGCAGTATATACCCCCTTTAAGGTGGGGTAATTCATTTCCCACCAGGGGTTGGGAAAATCATTGGTTCCTCAATGATAGAGGAGGCTCATCTAGGGCCTATAGGAACCAAAGTGATCATCATGGAATGGGGTGGAGCTCATGAAATGGATTTTTCCCACGTGTTAAATGTATTTTTCCCAGTCATCTTTTGAATTTTACGGTATAATTTATTGTTGAATGTGGCCAATTATGTGTTTTATTTTATTTTTAGCTACATCAACCTCTAGGTATCGTTCCAAACCCGAGCCAAGTTGTGGACAAGTGGAGGGAGAGGCTACCCTATGTGGACCCGGGTGGGAGAAATGATGAAAGGGGTTATAATGAGTGGAGGGGAGTGATATATGTGGATGAGGTAGTGGGTGGAAGGCAACCAAAATTGGGGTTTCTCATGTAGTACCATCCTGAAATCCCAATGGTCAGTAAAAGATATCCCACAGGACTAGGATCCAAGGTTAACATCCAAAAGAGGTCTAGGGGATAAGAGCACATACTTAGCTCACTCTTTCCTCTGAAACCCACCATGAATCCATGCCAAAAAAATTCCATGATAAGTAAACTAAAATACTTAATCAAAAAATGAAAAGGCATACCTTTAGGTTTGAGAGGCCCACCTTCAAATATACGATCATGAAAAATGGGTGAGGGACCACATGGCTGGCTCAAGTGGCGGAGAAATGGCACAAAAATCTAGTTGGTGTTTGTAAGGGGTTGTTGGATGCCGGTTGAGGACCATCTTGGCGAAAAAAATTCTCCTAGGGATATCACCCACAAAATTTTGGGTAACTTCTGGCTCCAACTGGGACGTGATCCCTTTAAAAATGGGTGAAGCTACTTGAACGGGAGGTCACGAAAACACCAACAATCTCTTAGTCACCGCAGACCTATTAATTGCACATATCAAATACTAAACCCATGGGGTATCATATTTTTTCGGTGTCTTGTGATCACCCATGCTTGGTGTTACGCCGTAAAATCAACAGAAAATAAAATATGCAAATTTTAATCTAAATGTAGCTAATCTACCATGAGAAATATCACATGACATTAGTACTAATGTGAAAATCAGCATGCAATGCATCCTGCCCTAACATGCATATGGAAGATATAATATTAAGTGTAATCATAAAGCTAGTGCAACCAACATATCATCAAATCAACATAAATATACTTTCCTATATGATTACTCATGCAACAAATTCCAAAGAAAATACAAACCCAAGCACATGGAAGATGATGTGGGCAGGAGGTGGGAAAATATGGTTTCCATGTGAGGTGGGAGGAATCCCTAAGAGAAGGAACATGAGTAAAAATAGAAGTGTGGGGCATTCCCTCTAACAACACAATGGTAGAATGAATTATTGTCCTTAATAACTCCTTATCACAATCATTTCGCATAGTATTTTTCTGTACAGATGCCATAAGGTTGTGATAAGAGGGAAATGAAGGGTGAGGGAAATAAGGAGTGCAACAAATAGGTTTCCCATGGTCACATTGGATAGGGGAGGTCATGGAGTGATAAAAACCCTAAGGGTATGTACAAAGAGGTAAATTATAATCAATGAGGGGATCTTCCTTGATGCTATGCTTGGAAGGAGGAAAGGGATCACTAATACTTGAGATCATATGAAAAGGGGTGACGGAATAAATTTATGAATACTCAAGATGATGACCAATATGAAAAGTAAAAATGGAGGATGAAGTATTGTATTCAACGGGTTGTTCTTCCCAAAAATCATAACCTAAAGGCTCAAGTTATTTGAACATAGATTCATACTTAGGAGAGGTGGGAGCCTTCTTGATTCCCTTAGTATCAAAGATTGGGTCTCTCCTAAAAGGAAAATTGATCACTTCCAATTGCCCCTCTTTATGCAAGGGAAAATAAAGATTCCCCTTCTCAAGGGTATCAATGGATATGCCATTATAACTAGTGCCTGAGAGAAATGGAAGACCCATCTCAGCCTCATCCTCCTTTTCAGTTTCATAAATGGGAGCGCAATCAAATTGATGACCAAAAATTTCCCAATTCTCCTTTTCAATGTGGAAGTAGTCTCCAATGTTATCCTACAAGGGGATAATGGGGCCACCTCGCTCAAGGTTCTCAAAAGAATAGTCGTCAGGGGTAATATCCTTGAGAAAGGTAAGGTGGTCTCAAGTTCACCTTCCATAGACTCATCCTTCCCAACACCTGTGTTATCAAAATCATCATTTTCATCATGTGTACCTAAGGAGGACTCATCTTCCTACTCATTACTTATATTCTCAATGTCTTGATGATCTTCAATGAAGGCTTCCTCTTGGATGCTTAATGTAGGGTATACTTGAAAATGTCTAGGAAAACCATCAACGAACTCCTCAATAGATGAGATGCTCTTAGGTTCATGATCATGCAACCATGATTTATGACCACTGAGAGATCCCATGAATAAAAACATAAGGAAATCTTGGTGAACCACTTTATCTCTTGAAGCATGTGCATTAAATCATTTTACATGATCAATTGTGAAGAGTGGATCACTATCAAATACAAGCACCCCACGTACCATCCTTCTTATGACATGTTTTGGATTCCAAAGGACGTTAGTGATGTCCAAAGAAGGAAAATTATCAAATAAAGACAACCTATTTGAGATATACATGAAAAATATGTAGGAGTCGCTAGGGTGAATTTAAATACGCCTATAAATATGCTTGCTTCACCCTACAAGCATCGACCTTAAAGTTCAATGAAGAACTAGGGATTCATTCTTCCAATGGAGTCACCAATAATGTTATGTCAATATGTCATATGGGAACAAAACACACGTCTCGTTTCCCCGATAATGATGCCAAAATGTTACCGCTCAAACTAGCATGGGTCCTAAAAGGGGATCCTTGAAGGGATACTACTAGGTTAAAGAAAAAAATCAAGCAATATCCCATTGTCACCTCGGTTAAGGCTCCCTACTCTTTACGCAATTTCATCAATGGAAAGAGACCCGTTATAATAAGGATCACGAAAATGAATGGATCAATGATAGGATGATAGGTGATCCTAGAATCATATTCACAAGAGAGGCTCAAATATATGGTTGGATTGCTTTGAGAGAAAGATAAAAGGATCTCTAGGAATGGATTAGGGGAATTCTAAGAGCTAGGGTTCGATTATAT
Organism: Pinus albicaulis; assembly: GCA_034641835.2. NCBI lineage: Eukaryota > Viridiplantae > Streptophyta > Pinopsida > Pinales > Pinaceae > Pinus > Pinus albicaulis. Next base: position 31,705 of record JAXQQM020076625.1, on the reverse strand, counting down.
GATTTTTCAAGAAGATTCCTAACTCCTAAATTTCTTGTGGAAACTTGGCTTCCAAGTGGTCTTTGTGAAATTGGATTTGATAAGTTGTGGGACCACACGAGATCAAGTGGACCTGAGGTTACTTCACGAGAATGGGGTTGAGAAAAGAATTATATACTTGACCTAACCAGGGAGGAGAAGTGGATAAAGGAAGTAATTTTCAATGAAAGATAATGCAATGATCCCAGTGAGGCTTCTAACCTAATGAAACCAAGGTAAATAATTGGTTTTCGATCTAGGGCTTGTGATATATCAGGATCCCACTATCAGAATATCATGAAATGTGGAGGGCTTCCTAAGGACACACAAGCGTAGTTGTCAACCAAAAATATAAGTGTTTGGATGGATATATTGTGATATAATTGATACCCTAGGTGACCTATGTAGGTTATGCCTAGAAAAGAAGGGAAAGTGAAAGAAATAAGCTTCGAGATTATCACCTATGGAGGACTAGTTCCCAATACTTTTGGGGAGATTAGATTCAATTATAATTGTGACTATGGATATTTAATTTTATATTTCAAGGAGGCCTCTAAGACAACTTCGCTTAGCATTAGGGTAGCAGCAAAAGAAGCTTCAAATACTTTATACTTTGTTTTGCATAATAAATGGCTTTTTAAGACAAGTTTCAATGATGAAACATCCCTAGGAAGATTCATTCATTATACATGACCCATACATGAAGCAACACTATCTAGAAACAAAATTTCCACAACTTCACATAAATGGATGCAGTAAATTAGCCCTAGTATAGCGAAAATCCCAGCAACATTGTATGTTAAAAATAGAAAGAAATAATAACATTAAGTTGTACTTACATGTATAAGAGTATATCTAACCATCACAATTTTTCCAATCAAGAAGCTCCAAGACAAGAGAAAATAATCCAAACATTAAAATTCATTCCATGCTCCAAAATTTTGTTCTCCAAGAAGGATAATGAAGTTCTCTAAAGAGATACAAGTCCAAACCAAGTGATGATGCTAAAACAAATTCGCATCACTTGTATTTATACACTTCTAAGGAGTTCAATTTAGCTAATTAGGCCTACATTAGCTCCTAAAATAAAATACTGTGAAAAATAACTAACTTTTGGTGACAAGCCCACCAAACTAGCTCATAAACAAAAGAATAAGCCTCTCAAGAGGTTGAATGATGAATAATACATTTCGTTGGGCCTTCTAAGGAGCTTGATGAAGTCCATAAGTGTCATAATGATGAATAGGTGTCCCAAAATTAGTGGACAGGGGGTTTGCACCTTGTTCTCAATATTAGAAACCTCATGGGTGTGGGGGAGACACAAGTAACCTCATGGGTCTCCAAGTTGATCAAAGATTCTTGTAAACCATATGTAAGGGATAAGATGATGGTGTAAGTGATTCCACATCAGCATACAAGTCCTGGGTCATCTGCCAAGTGCATGGTACAACTGTGGGGTCAGATGGGCATGGTGAACCATGTACATCTTCCTCGTCTAGTAGGTGAATCTTGAGTAATATTTGAACTTATATCGGGATATTTGGAGTTTTATACTTCTCTAGAGACCCATGGATCTCTACACATACCCTACATGTGCCAATGTATCCATTTATTGGGTTAGGATCCCATATAGGTTTACCAAACCCAAGATGGAAACCATATGTAATCTTGAATAAGATCCAATGCATCCCCTAGCCTTCCAGTACAATTCATTTAAGTAAATTGAGTTATATAGCTTACAAACCATGTACAACAAGTGGGACTTCATAATGGAATTGCCTTCCATAGTTGGATTTGGCATGTACTAATGTCTCCAAGCTCCAAAGGGGGTTAACCAAGCACCTTATTAGGTGGTTTCTACTTCTAAAGGGGATAGTGTGTCCATGGTACATCCTCCAAATGGAAGTGGCATGTGATAAATTGATGGAACAAATTAGGGGATGAGAGGGGAAATCTTCAGTCATGTGCCATACAAGGGTAGCTAATAAAGGTAATACCACACTTGGGTAAATAATGTATAGGAGGGAGAAATCATGGTACATGAGTTTCCCCGGCCTTGATTTTTCATCCCTTATTCATATGCCTTTTTCCTTTTACGAAATTTCTTTGGTTAATTGCTTGAGGCTCAAGGAATGAGAGCATAATGTGTAAAGTATAATAGTGGATACCCCCTTTAAGGTGGGGAAATTCACTACCCACCATGGGTTGGGTTTATCATGGGTTCCTGAATGATAGAGGGAGCTCATCTAGGGCCTAAGGAACCAATGTGACGACCATGGAATGGAGTAGAGCTCATGCAATGGCTTTTTCCCAAGCGCTAAATATTATTTTCCTAGCCATATTTTTCATTTTATGCTACAATTTCCTATTGAATGTGTCCAATTATGTTTTTTTCTTTTCTTTTTAGCTACATAAACCTCAAGTCATTGCTCCAGGCCCGACCCAAGGTGTGGACAAGGGGAGAGGGAAGCTAAACCTATGTATACCCAATGGAGGAATGTGGACCCAAGTGGGAGAAAAGATGAAAGGGGTTATAATGAGCAGAGGGGAGTGATATATGTGGATGGGGGAGAAGGACTAGATAACCAAAATCAGGGTTTCCCTTTTAGTATCATCCTGAAATCGCAAAGGTCAGTAAAATAGATCCCACTGGACGGACTAGGGTCCAAGGTTAACATCCAAAAGAGGTATAGGGGACAAGAGCACATACCTAACCCACACTTTCCACTAAATCACCCCATTAATCCATGCCCAAAATTTTCTATGATAAGTAAAATACAATACTTTATCACAAAATAACAAGGCATACCTTTAGGTTTGGGAGGTCCACCTTCAAACATATGATCATGACATATGCGTGAGGGACCACATGGCTAGCTCAGGTGGTGGTGAAATGGCACAACAAGCTAGTTGGTGGCTGCAAGGGGCTGTCGGTGGATGACCATCTTGGCAAAAAAAAATTTCCTACGGATATCACCCACACAATGGTGGGTAACAAGACCTATTCTACAAAATTACATTTTTCAGCTCTACTTATGAATCTAGTGCTAAATCCTCTACTAAAGGTAGGACTTGTTCCTCTTCCTGATTTAGCATAGATGGATCATATAGTTCCAAATTCTCTACATTCACCATTGAGTAAATGTGCATGTATGGAGGTATATTGAGTTGAGAAGCATTATCTCCCACCTTCTCCAGTATTTCAAATGGACCATATTAGAGAGCAATGATTTTCTTACCAAGACCCTATAGCTACTCCCTGTTCAATGGTAACCATACCTTGTCTCCCACCTTGAAGTACTTATATGTTCTATTTTGATCATGCCTTGCCTTACATTTTCCTTGTGACTTTTGTAGTGTCTCATGTACCTATAGATGGATTTCTATGATATTCTCAACAAAATTTTATGCACTTAAGGCATCCATTATAAGATCCTCCCTCACTCCTCCTTATTGTCCATATGTAATACCCAAAGGTGAATGTGGAAAATGTCCAAAACAAGTTTTAAATGGGAAATTATCAATAGAAGTTTGGAATTTTCTATCATCATAGTGATGTATATATACCATATTTTCAACCTAAGTCTTCAAATATTTATGATTGTAACCCCTAAAAAGCTACACTAAATTCTTCTTAAATACTTCTATTTTTTCCCAACTTTATGTGGATGGAATATTGTAGACCTCTTCAACAATGTAGTCCAAATTTCACTGAGAAATATTATGTCCTTATCTGAGATGATGCTCCTATGTATCCGAAAGTGCACACAAATTTTTCCGAAGAACAAGTTTGTTGCTTCTTTCCCATTGATCATATTTCTATAGGGAATTAGAACACACATCTTATTTAACCTGTAAACTACCATGAACAAGTAATCATGTCCCTTCCTAGTTGTTGGTAAACCTCCCACAAAGTCGATGGAAATGATTTCCCAAGGATAAGTGGGTAAATGCAATGGATGATATAGACCTCGTTTCTTATTACTAGGCTTGTTGATACAACAAATCATGCATCCTATTATGAACCTATCTATATCTTCTTTCATATTGTACCAATACACATACCTCTGCAATTTGGCCATTGTCTTCCCTACACCAAAGTTCCCTACAACCTTGGAGGTGTGAGCCTCTCTAAGGAGATGCAGTGGATGACCTTTAGGAACACATAACTTATCCAACCTGTAGAGTAACCCATCTTGGAGATGGTATTCAACTGCGTTGTCACCTTTCTGCACATGACTCTGGCTCTATAATTGTTGAAACACCTTCTTGAAGTCCCCATCCTATGAATATGCCTATATATATGCATCATATGTGAATGAATCCATGTGAATAAGAGTTTTTAAAGTTCTTATGTATGATGTGAGTGGTTGTAAAATCTTGTTGGCCATCTTGCTTCTATTCCCATTCTTATGTTTCATCACTAAATGAATTTGTTGTAGAAACCCCATCCACTTGTAATTTCTAGCTTGTTGTAGCTTACTTTGGGCTCCGCAAGTCCACTTCTTCACATATTGCACAATGGAATAGAGCTCCTTGTCATTGGTAGGTTAGTTTATAACCGCCCCATGAAATACTTCAAAATGGTAGTATACATCCCTTTCTCCCTGCATCAAGATCGCTCCCATATCATATTCACTTACATTTGTCTCCACTTAAAAGGGTTGTTGCAAGTTTGGTAATGCCGAAACTTATTTTTGACTAATATTTCTTTTTAACTCCTTAAAGGCCCTCTCTTGACCCCTTCCCCGTATATTATGGTGTGGATTGGTGTTGTTACTACTAAAAATGAGGCTATGAATTCCCTCAATTATTGTATTTCCCTAATGAAATTCATGACCTCAAAAAAATTAGTAGTCACTAACCACTTCATTATGGCCTCCATCTTCTCAAGTTCTATCTTCAGCTCTCTTCCACGTATGACATACCCTAGATACACCAAATAATATTGTGCAAACCCACACTTCTTGATATTTTCTAGCATTTGGTTCTTCTTTAATGTCTCTACCACTGACATCAAATGTAAGATGTGCTCCTCCCAAGTAGCATTATATATCAGTATATCATCCAAATATACAATAAAAAATAAATTTATAAGAGCATGCAAAATATCAATCATTAACCTCATAAACATAGTTGGTGTAGTGCATAAGCCAAAAGACATGACCAACCGCTCATACAAACCTTGCCTAATTTTGAAGGCAGGCTTCTAGGTATGCTATTCTCTAACTCGGACTTAGTGATATCCTGACTTTAATTCTAGCTTGGTGAAGTATTTGGTTTGTTGCAATTGATCATGTCGATCATCTATCCTAGGAAGGAGTTACTTGTTCTTCAAGTAATTTTGCTTAACACCCTATAATCGATACACATCCACCAATTCTCATCCTTCTTTAGCACAATGATGATGGGAAAGCTACATGGTGAGGTACTTGGTCGAATGACACCCTGATCTAGAAAATTATGCAACTACTTCTTCACCTCACTTGCCTCTATGACTAATTACCTGTATATCCCAATGTTTAGCAACAAGGATTCCATCAATAGCTATATCTCATGCTCCACTTCCCCCTTGGGCAGTAGCACTTTAAGATCTTGGAACACACGCTTGTATGCCTATAGAAACTCTTCATGTTGTTATTCTTGCTCCTTAGTATTCCCCTCCAGGGATTACTTTTCTATAATACACTCTTTTATAGACCATTTTTTCTTTAAAATAGTAAAGCATACTTCTTGCTAGAACGAATCAGTTTTTTGTCATGGTTGGCTCTTACTAGAAAAATTTTAGGCTTACCCTTTTGCACGTTGATGGTGAATGATTTTCCATCATTGATGAGGTGGTACTAGTTATCTCTCTGCATGAAGATTGTATCCCACATTTAGATATAGGAACTTCCAAAAACTACTTTACATGAATAGGAACTACATCTAGTTCTACTTCATTAATAAAATCAACATTGATAACACATCTGATTTTGCATTATTTAGTTACATTTAATTTTGCATCCTTATTTACCCATCCCAATGGATATGGGCTTGGATAATCACGAACTTCTAATCCTAATTTTTTGACAAGCTCTACTACAATGATAGTCACCTGTGATCCTCAATCGGACATAGCATCAATATTTGTCTTCTTTACTAGTGTCTTTATATGGAAGAGTTTGGTCATTTCCTTCTCTTATTATTATTGAAATATACCCAAATTCACCCCATTCTGCACTGATGTATATACAATCATATCATCCACATCGGAGTTCTTTTCCATCTAGTTGTTTGAATCAGTGGCCATGAAATTTTTCTTCTTAGCATATTTTTTTTTCTTAAGGTCGAAATCTGGATGCAAATTTTGGCACTTCTCCTCTATATGACCATGAACGTTATAGTGATTTCAATGTTTTATGGGATCTTTGCACTAGTGTTTGATTGTTTTTGTGTTTGTGTCTTTCCCCCTTTCCACTTCTTTTTCCCCTCCTTCGAAGCTTCTTGGTGCTCCTTCTACTTTAACAGATTTAATTTTCCTTTTTTTTTGGCCTTTCTCCAAGTACTATGCCTTTACACAAGAATGATCCATCAATTTAGGTTTGAACAACATCAGTTGATCCCACAAATATATATGTAGACCCCCCAAATACTTAAGGAGTACATATGGGTCCTTTGGGGAGATACCCGACATTAGGTCGTCTTTCTAAATTCCATGGTGTATTATTGTACACTTTTCCCCTACTACTACTTGAAGTAATGCCACTAGATCCACTCGTCCTCTACATATTCATTAGGGTAAAATTTTGACTTTATGTGAGCTTTAAAATCCTCCCACTTGGTCATTGGAGGATATCCCTCCAACCTCAGGGTCTCTGTGTGGCTTTCCAACTAGCTCAGGGCATGGCCCTGTAATTTCAAATGAGTAAATGAAATATTTTGTTCTTCCTCTATATAATGAACACTAAAATAAAATTTTAACTATTGCAACTAGTGATTTGACTTTAGAGCATTAATATTGTCCTTATATTCCTTGGTGTTGGCCTTTACTTCCATATTTAATAGGGACTTTGGTTCATGACACTCTAACTAGGTTCATTATTTATTGTTTCTTTCTTAGATTCCCTCGCTATTTCTTCCCAATTTGTCGATTTCCCCTCTAATTCTACCTTCACATAAGAACCTCGATATTCTTTAAATAGCTTGAGCTTATTGATGAAGGTCATCATGAGGAGGCTCACATTATTATTTATATTTGTGCCACATGCTTCTAGTCATGCAAACCTCATCTACGCGAGATCTTGAAGGTTATTAACAAAATTTTCAGCCATGGATGGGGTTTATAAATTTCAAATTAACATGTTTGGATCCCCTACAACTCCCCACAATTTACACAAAATAAACCTATTATGATACCAATATGATTCATAAACAGTCATGGATATTCAACTCGATAGTTTTTCATAACATATCTGATCATTTTATACTAAAATTTTGAAATGATACTATGATTATTATTTCCCTTAGACTTCTAGATTTATAAATTTATTGTATTTATGCATGTAATATTAAAAAATACATAAAATAGAGAATAGATGAAAATACAATCACTCACAACCATAATAACACAAGATATGACTTTGGAAACCCTTTTCGAAGAAAACTTAACTGGAAGGTGAGGATGTTATGCTCTCTCTTTCTCTGAATGGAAATGGTTGCAAGTAAAAAGAAGTGAGGCATGTGTCCCATGGACCGCTATAATTCATAAACCTCTAATTTTCCTCTCTCCCTGTCCACTCTTAACTACTCTACTCATATATGGAACAAAATGCACTCGAATAGAATGAAACCCCTTTTCCTCCTCGTGGTTAAGTTTGACTCCTTCAACTATTAACTAGAGTTACAATATTGAGAGTCTTCTTCATCGTGATCACATGACCAACTCATTTTCCATGAATAATGGAGTTTGGCATGACATCCTCTTGAATCATGGTGGTCAAAATAGGAAAGTCAACTTTTAGGTGGCATAATTTTTGCATATAAACACTTATTGAGGTGATCCTTGTGTCATTGGAAAGGTATCTATGCGTAATTGCACTAGGGAGTTTCTCACTTAAGCGAAAAAGCTTTACTTCCATAAAAATGTCATTTTTTGCCTCGAATTGCTTCCAAAAGGTTTTAGACCCCAATTGGCAAAAATGGTAACCAGTGGTAAAAATGGTTGTGTGAGATTATTCCTCCACTTTTTCCACTCTAAAAACATCAAGATGGATGATAAATAATATAGTAATCCATTCCAAATCATTTCTATTAATCCAGGTGATTTTGTTTTTTCACTGGATTTATGTCTATCATTTCCTTAACAACTATGAAATCTCCCATCTCTTGAAAAATTTCCCTAATAAGGTAGCCTCCCCATTTTTTCCATGGATGGATAATTGTGTTGAAATCCACCCTATAATATGGTACAATTTTTATACTATTATTCGCCAAGATTAAACAAAGATGACTTGCAAGAAACATTTTCTTGGTAAATTACTGGAATATAAACATTTACTATACTTCATACCTTTTGGCTTGGGATGTGAAGCAAACGGGTTGCTTTCCAATGAAGAGAATTGTGGTATGATATGAGTCGAAAATAAGAGGTGGACCATAGAGTACACAATCATCTTTAGGCCCCGCGAGAGCCTTAACCCCACAACCTCACCATAGATTTTCACATTTTCAGAGAACTTCTTGTTCCCCATTTTCATCACCTTAAGAAAGAGAATTAGGGAAATTAAGGGTTTATCTTTTTTAACGATACTTTTGATTTCTAACATTTTTCTTTCTCAACCTTATCCTCTATAATTCAAGGAGAATTTATGCATCATTTACTACTAGTTTTTATGCCCCTTGAATAGGGGTTGAGTTACTTCCTTTACTAATATTTCTTAATCATTTATTAAATATAACATTTATCATTTACTAAATCCCCATTTCTTTATCTTTTTCTATCCACTCATTTCTTATATCCCTATTGGCCTTCTACCTACTCTTTTATTTGTTTGACTACTCTTGAATCATTGTCCCATTCTCCTTCATATTTTCCATCCACTAATCCACAATAAAATAATAATAAATGCCTCTTAATATTTTCATATTTTTACACTTAAACATTAATTAATTTTTAAAATAAATTTTATATATATATATATATATATAATAAAAGAAAATTATTTAATATACAAAAAAATTTGGTGATAATCACATCAAAGTATATAATATCGACCGGTTTAGAACCCCGTTTAGAACTAACTAATGTGGTTCATCATCAGAATAAGATGAGAAATCTGATCAATGAACCAGTTTAAAAAGATAAATTGACACTCCAACTAACCGTTGTATAAAAAGATAAAAAGATAAAAAGACACTCCATTATACATAACGACTAGTTTGACTCAAATATAAAATTTAATTAAATTAAAAATAAATTAATTAATAACTACATATATTATTATTATTATTGAGATCCATTTCTTTTCTATATACTTCACCTTAGTTTGGGAGAATCGAAGACCAAATATCCTCCTCTTGATTTCCTTAAAAACTTGACTTCTCATTAACGGAAAATTTAAATTCATATATTTAAAACCGATATCATGATCATTATATTGATATAATATAAAATCTTATGTCATTATAGATATTAAGGGGTGTTCTCAAGTACCCCTTTACTTTTTAGTCACCTTTATATTCACGTATTCAAAAGTTTGCATTATCAATTACTCAACATCCTTTCATTTAATAGAGTTGTCCAATCCCAATGTCTCACGTTTACAAGTCTTCCTCAAGATTCGAAATTTATACTATTAAACTTTCCACGAAACCACCTGAACATCAATAATAATGGGCCCCCATTGATCACATTGGCAATTTTTTAGTGTTTCTTATTTGTTGCCATGACCAAATGAAAGGACATTTATATCTTATTATTAATCTAGGTTAGTTTGTTGTGTTCTTTAAGATAATGCAGGTATTATTGTGGAGTGACATTCAAGCGAAGGGGCGCGCTTCGCTCTGGGCTATTTAACTCTTAAATTACACTGCAGTTGTGTCTCCCTGTGATCTCCTACATTATCATAAGCAGCCAATTCAAGCTTTATGCAGTTCTGTACTATTTTTACTTAAAAGACCATTGCAGTGCAATGGCAGCTATTTTTAGCTTCTGCAAATTAGTGCTCCTTGCTGCAGCTCTGTTACTCACAAATGGAGCTAATGTTGTGGTAACGGTAGTCTCAGCTGATGAAAGTCCGCAACCTCCATCGCCTTCTCAGTCAGTGACAAGCTATTTCACGACCATGGCTTTTGATGAAGGCTTTTCAAATATTTGGAGCCCCGACCATCAGAATATCTCCCTCGATGGAAATTCCGTGACCCTCAAGATTGATAGATATTCTGGTCATACTCTACTCCACATGCATTTCATTTGGTATTTTGATCCCCGAATACCTTTTTTTTTTATGTTAATTCGTTTGGTTCTGCATGTAATTCAAAAACTTCTTTTGTTTTTTGTTGCAGGCGGTGGTTTTAAATCGAAGGAGGATTATCTGTATGGATTTTTCAATGCGGCACTGAAGTTGCCCGGTGGTTACACGGCAGGGATTGTCACCACGTTCTATGTGAGTTAATTTCCTTACTTCGATTTTTGTTTGAAGATATTGTTTTTAGTGTGTTTTTTTGGATTTATGGTTTCGAAGTGAAATTTTGTATTGTATTATTTAAATTAGTTTTTTTAATTGTATATAAATTTAGCATCCTTAAAAAAAACCAGATTTTAGAGATATTAGAAAAAAAATCCTCTCAAAAAAACTTAAAAAAATCTCAAATATGTAAAAATATGTCTTAATCGACTCATTATAAAACCTCACAACATTTGATTGGTGTGCAGTTGTCTAACAGTGACGTGTATCCTGATCTGCACGATGAGTTGGATTTCGAGTTTCTTGGGACGATTCCAGGGGAGTCTTATACACTCCATACAAACATCTACGGAAACGGCTCCGGTGACGGTAAAAATATTACCAGTCGTATTGGAAGAGAACAGCGGTTTCATCTTTGGTTCGATCCCACGCAAGAATTCCACAATTACACCATCCTCTGGACTCCTCATCACATCATGTACGTTAAGATGATTTTTTTTTATTTTTTTGGGGTGTGTCTATGTAGTCTATTTATTGGATGGATGAAGATCGATGTGGGTGGTATTGGTTAAGATTGTGCTAGATGTGGGTCGGATGTTATTAGTTAAGATTGTGTGACAAGTGAGTGAAAATGAAATGAAATGAAATTTTAACGTTTACTAAACTAAAAATAGTTTATGGGACAATGAGTTTCTTGTTTTTGGCATTTTGCATTATAGTTTTTTTCTTATTCAATTGATGATGAGCTGGCTCAACGTTCCAACAATCTCATCCCTGAAAAGACAATGTTAAGAAACTCATGCTAACATATTTCCATAGCTTTAAGTGATGTCTTTGAACGCATCACATTCCAAAATGAAATGTTTTTCGGATTCCACTGCCCTAGACGTGCAAAATGTACACACTCATTCTTCCCAAGCTTCTTTAGGCCTTTTCCATTGTCTTCTTTCACACAGAAGATGATGCGAGTTGGTTCTTAATTGAGCAATAAGAATCTTTGCCCTCCACGGAATGTTAGCTCCAATGTACTTTTTTGTTGGAGATCATAAGTAGGGTTGAATTCTTCAATGTAGTACTTCTTCTTTCTACCCAACTATTTTCCCCATACTTGTTTACTAAACTTCTCCATAACAAAAGTCTTTAGCTCCTTGCTATTTGTGGGACAAACATTGAGGTAGATATCCCATTTTTGCATCCATGTGTAGCTTTGTGTCATCTATGTTTTCTTTCTTTTACTCATGTCTTCCTTGAAGATAACATTAAGCCATCTATCTACACCCATTTGCTCAATTCTTTTTAGATATCTTATGAGCCTCAGAGTAGCAATTGCTTTGATGGGAATTACTCTTGTTTCACTCAACATTATCTCATAAGGTATCGAACTTTTTATTTTGAACTTGCTCATGATCAAGCGTTTTTGGGGGATGCTATTCGCCAAGATTGTGTGAAGCTATGTCAAGAGTATGAAGCTCTGTCAACAAGGATATATTGTTATCATTAATTCTCCAAAATAACTTCCATCCTTTAATGGCTCACCCCATAGCAATTAAAAAACCTTTTAATGACCCACCAATAATAGTTTGAGTGGGCCTAATGGTTAAGTTTTATGACTCACAAATAATAGTTTGAGCCGGCCTAATGGTTAAGAGCAAGAATTTCTTCCTAAAAAATCACAAGTTGAAAACCAAAGCGAAAAAAACTCACTACCTTTCTTTGTGTTTGGATTCAGGTTTTTCGTTGACAGTATCCCTATCCGACAATTCCGGAAGGTGAAGAGTGTGAAAAAACAGTTCCCGGCAAAGCCAATGTCCATGTACGCAACCGTGTGGGACGGATCCGACTGGGCAACTGATGGAGGGAAACACAGAGCAAACTACAGCTACGAACCCTTTCTCTCAACTTACACTCACTTCATAATCAGCGGTTGCACGGCTGGTGAACCTGATTGCAAGCCCGGGCGCTTGGATCATCTCTTCCGGCCTACACTCTCCAAGACTCAGAAAGAAGACCTTCACTTTGTGAGGAACAACTATATGATTTACGATTACTGTCAGGATACCTCTCGATATCCCAAGGGTCTGCCCGAGTGTCCACGCTCCTTTCCTCGGAGGTCCCCTCTTCTTCGTCCTCATCATTCCTGAATATATGTATCCATTGATGGCTTAAACCTTGATGCCATCATAAAATCCTGCGTGTCGATGTGCAAATCTGACGACATGTTTAAGCAACGTTTATAGGGTGACCAGTGTTGTAAATTATTATGTTTTTTTTTCTGCACGGCTTTCTCTATGTATCCCCACTTTCATAAAATATATAAATTTGCATGATATTTATTGTGTATATTTCCCTTCGTATCTTTATTAACGAATGCTTTTCTACGATGTTAATGACTTATTTTCAAACGAATAATGTGCTGTCAGTTTGATGTTAATGACTTATTTTCAAACGAGTAATGTGTGGTTAGTTATTTAAAATATTTTTCAATAGAGTGGTAAAATTTATTATAATTAATTGTGAAAATCAGTTGTGAACATAATTATTTCTGCAGGTTGAATTATCACTTTTATTCAAGGAAAATCACACCATCTGAAATAACCCTAAAATGACTTTAAGGAAGCAAGCTTTCGTCTCTCCAAGCAAAAGCAGTTTTAGAACATACTCCAAACCCAATGACAATCTCTTAGCCAATTAAATTGAAAACAATATTAGAGCATATTAACTAATGCTTTTCTACTTTTCTAAGATAATTTTGATGTTAACAACTTAATGTGCTATAAGCACATAAGTATGTTAATTTAAAATATTTTTGAATGGAGATGTCTTTAGTGGGATTTTTGTGCCTAAATTCTTTGAAAAAATTTGAGGATAATTTTGATGTTAATTATTAACAATGAATGTTTTTCTATTTTTCTACATGCTAATTTAAAATATTTTTGAATGGAGCTGTCTTTAGTGGGATTTTATTTAAACTGTTTTTTTATTGTATATGGATTCGGCACCCTAAAAAACTCTTTGGGCATTTCGATTGTGCAAGATTACCCATCAAATTTCTGTTTTCAATGAATTCCTGCAGGATTTTAGAGAAATAAGACCGGAAAAATCCACCCAAAAAACCTTCAAAAAATAGCACGACAACTAGTTTTTTAATTGGATGAAAAATTAAGTTGTCAAAATCAGTAGTGAGGACAACTCTGTCTCTGGTTACCAGCATACTAGAGGCCAATGAGAATCTCTTAGCCAATTAGAAGCAATGTTAGAACATACTCTAAGACCAATGACAATATAAAATATTAACAAATGCTTTTATTAAATAATTTTGATATTAATAAATTATTTTTAAATTATTAACTCAAAATAAGTAATAGTGATTTTAAAAATAAAGTAACGACAATTTAAAGTTCACACGATTATCATGTATGACAATCGAACCCAAAAGGTTCTTAATTATGATGCTGTTATATTCTATTTCAATGATAGATTTTGAGAAATAAGAAAAGTAAGAATGAAGTGTTAGAATAATAATAAATCCATTAAATTTTCATATATTCCAAAATTTACCATTCACAAATCTTAATCATTATGCTTTTATATATATATATATTAAATAATAAGTTTTATATATATATAAAATAAGTTTGGAATATTTAAAAGATAAACTATTTGAATAATAATAAAATTATTAAGTTCTTAAAATATTTTAAAAATTACGCATTTTTATATATTCCAAAATTTACGAAATCACTCCGATTATGTCACGTAATTGTAGACCAACTTCAATCATTCATGGAGTTTGATCGTGCTGAGATGATTCAATGGGATTGTAAAATTCGATTTCTGGCTTAAAACTGCATATGAAACATAAAGTTGGATATCAAATATCATCTCAATGGGATTGTAAAATTCGATTTCTGGCTTAAAACTGCATATGAAACATAAAGTTGGATATCAAATATTGGTGCAGTTATTGTCGACTAAATCTTTACTATACTTTATGATATAAATTTATAATATGAAATATCGCTGTAATTATTCATAGTATTGGTTTATGGAGAGAGATCAATCTTTATCATCAATTTAATAATTATTAATATTTAAATTATTAGAAAGAAAAATGTCTAGATTTTGTGAAATTAGTGGGATTGGAATCATGATATTGTGAATTTGAAAAATCTTTTCTAAATAAGGACTCTTACATATGTGCATGTCATTCATTAACTTATGTTTTAAAATTCTTAAATATCATTAGATTTGATACTTATATCATTTATGCACATTCATTTCATAAATTTTCATCTCTAAAAAGCCCCTTTTACACACTCAACCATGCCCCCTCACAAATCTAGTTTGATCTAATTCCTCCAATAATGGAGTTATCCTACATCTCTATGGAAGTGGACACTTCTTTTTGGGAGAAAGGCTTCACAATCATCAAGAACAATGAATAATTTGGTCATTCATAGTGAATATATAAATTTAATTCATTATTTGGTTAAGGAACCCTAATGTCTAATTAGACTCGGACCAAACATCACACACTATAAGTCCTAAGAGGTGCAACAAGAAAACCAACTAAAAAAAGCACTTCCTAAAAGCCAAAATGCTTGAGGAGATCAATCACCCAATGAATTTGGACTGACAAAGGGTTGAGAAGTAGATATCCCAACCTCTCATACTAGCCTTGACTAGCACAACTGCCCTCAATGGAGCTTAGCATCACCCCCCAAGAGCATTGATATGGTGATTGAAATTTTCCTTAGGTATTGTGGGGATTTTCCACCCATAATCACTTAGGTAAGAGCCCTAAAAGATAGGCCACTAAGGTTACCACCTCATGACTAAATGATTGGCAAGACATGTGTGATGAGAACCATACACTTAGGAAAGGTATCTAAGCTCAAAACCTCCTAAGATATTGCTCAAAGAGAGCCATAAACCTCTCAAAAAGATCCCCGTTAATACACACAATCAAGCGAACACTAGTAGCAAGGGAGTGGGGATGTCACTCCACAATTTCCCAATATCATTAAGTGTTTAACTCGTGTGTAAAAAACACTCAAAAGCTAGAAACTATGGATTTGAAAGAAAAAGGTGTGAAATATGGATTATTGAGCTATAAAAGCAACAAGATCACACAATATGAAAGTTTCAAATTGTAACTCAATGCAAGAAGTTAGCAAACTTACACCTACAATGATTAACAAGTGAAAACAATCTGGACACTAGACAAGGGAACAAGACCTAAAATTCCACACAACTTGGGTTTCTTTGTATTCATTAAATCATATAGGTCACAAATAATAATAATAATAATAAATCATATCAATTCCTCAATGTGAAAAAATAATAGAAAGATCAATCCCCACTGAAGGAAATCAACAGGAAAAAATAGCCCTGTACAAAACAAAGAAAAGTTGTAAAATGAAGTAGATATAATGAACAATAAGGGATACATATCATATCTGGGCTATATTTAATCAGTGACGGGTAGAGAAAGACAGATCTATGATGCATGTAACAAATATCTGATGCAGATCCGACTGAAAAAATCAATCTTAAGGTGTTATTACTCCTATAAAATGATCGACTTGTATACTAGTCACTATGAGGAAGCTTCCCAAGAACGACCAAGTTTTATAGTTTCCCCGTAACTCACATATATGGAGAAACTAGCTTCCAAAATAAAATTTTGAAGAAAAAAGCTATCAAATATGAAAAATATAATAAGGATCTAGCTTGAAAAAGGACTTAGAGAAGGTTGAAATTGAGAGACAAACACTTAGAAACAATAAAAAACCAGGGATGACAAAGAAGGAATGAGGACAGATTCACTAACATTTTCTCCCAAGTCGAGTCACCCATTATGTTTTCTTTGAATTCACATAGAAGAAAAGGGACTATTGTCCCATAGACCTCGCCTCATGGTAGTTGAAAGATACAAACTAATTCCCTAGTCACAATGCAACAAAAATAAATACATGAACGGAGGAAAGCAAATAAATGGTTGTACCTTCCAACCTTCGCAGGGTGTTGTATATTGCAAACCCCTCACAACAACTAGAATTCTTACTCCTACATGGATATCTCGCTCCAAATCCTTGATCTGAACCCCTACACTCGTGCACAAATAAACAAGGATAAGGTTTTCCTCTACAAAAGATAAGTTAGATTGCACTATTAACTATTACAACAAGTAAACCATAATATCACATACAAACATGAAATGGATAAGGAAATTGATTTTCCTTTCACACAATAACAATGATACATAAGAGATTATACCTTGATGATAGTGTATACTCTCCTCTAATCCCTTAGTTCTCATCTTCCTTTGACTTATAGACAAAATAGGCTCATTTGAAATGCAAGATAAAAGTGCTATGGTGATATTTTACTATCATTACTAGGATGTCCCTCTATGATTCCTCCTATCAACCTTGAGAGGATCTCACTAAATAGGTCTCTCCTAGATCTAGGAGGATGTATCTAGAAAACTCAGGCTAAGAGAAGTTAGGAAAATTCTACAGTTATTGACCCTCAACCAACTCATAACAAGATAGGTTGAGTTTATCTCCTTAGGAAGGACCACTTCTATAATTTTGACATCGATTGCTCCTAGGAAAAGGACAAGTTGTATATCGGGTGACGGGATGCACACATACATGAGCGATGGGTACATAAGATGCTAGAGTTGGAGCAATGGGTTGATAACTAATCTTAGAAAAGGAGGATAAGGGATACATTCAAGCCAACAACTAAAGGAAGTTGACAAGTGGTTCCTCTCACAGACATAATGTGGTAAATAGGGTTATAACAATGTTCATACAACAAAACAAACATTGAATAAATATTGGAAGCTATTGGAGTGAAATGAAATAGAAGATGTATTTTATGAAATTTTACGTTTGATTTAATGTCTCTTTCAATACTATCAAAAACTAATTGTTTCAAGATATGTTAAAAAATGTTGGCCAGTTTTGTCCTTCATTTTTTCCTCCAAGCTTTGAAAGTCTTAGGACCAAAGGAGTTGAGAGGATAAAACATAAAATAAAGGAAAGAGCTAAAATAATAAGGGGTTCATGGGATATTTTTAGATGCACTTTATTTAGTGATGGTTGGACCAATCACTAGTATAGACCTCTTGTGAACACCCTTGCTTGTTGTCCTCAAGGAATGATTCATTTGTATGTCATTGATTGTATGAAAAAAAAACAACGTTGAATATTTATTTGATATATTGAGGGACACCATATTATCCATAAGAGAGGAAAATGTAGCCAAGTTGTTATTGTTAATGTATCCAACTATGAGTTATTGATGGATCATTTCCCTAAGTGGTTTTAGACACCTTGAGTATCACATGATCTTCATGACATTGGTAAAACAAGTTGGATGCAACTAAATATATCTCAAGAAATACAAATGGTGAAATTCACTCATAATCATCAATTGAGGTTGAGTGTATTTAGAAAATACAAAGCCAGAAATCTACTCAAACCTAGTGACACTAGGTTTTCCACCCTTTTCATTGCACTACAAAGGTTGGTAAAGGAACAAGTTGCATTAAGATGATATGTATGCTATCATGTGTAGAAATATTCTTCCCTATTTGTGAGCCTATTGTACAAATTTTGAGGATGGTTGATTCTAATGTTGTGTACATGAATTTTTTATATGATGACATGGAAAATGTAAGATAATACATATCATCGATGAGTTGGAGCATACATGAGTTCAACCATAGAAAGGAAATAAACCATATAAGAGATAAACATTGTAGATTTTCTAGCATTCATTGTAATTTACGCTTGAAAATGACATATTTTGAGGGG
Organism: Pinus albicaulis; assembly: GCA_034641835.2. Lineage (NCBI taxonomy): Eukaryota > Viridiplantae > Streptophyta > Pinopsida > Pinales > Pinaceae > Pinus > Pinus albicaulis. The sequence continues at coordinate 13,191 of JAXQQM020076625.1, read as the reverse complement.
AAGACATGAAATTATTCAAGGATAGTATAAGAGGTTACCCCTATTTTTAGTGCATCTAGTCAAACTTCACAAGCACCAATTCTAGGATCATCTTCCACACCCGCACATCACATCAATGAGGATGATGTCTTCCTTAGGGATATTCTAGAGGAGAGTGATACCAGTGATAATGCATCTCTCGTGACTCTATACACCAATGTTTATGATGATAAGGGAGATAAGATGAAATGCACACATTAGATAGCTTTGGATAGACTTCAATTATGATCATGATGATAATGTTTTCTCCTTTATAATTAATTTTGTATAACCACTTAACTCTTAAACTATGTTCTAACTTTTTGATATTCGACAATTGAATTTTTCTCATTTGATATATTATTGTTCTTGATTATTTTCCTTCCATTGATTTGTATTTGTTTTCTTGGTGGGATTTCATGAAAGGTTTATCAATCCCTTCATGTTTAAAAGTGATTCCTTATGCATAACATTGTTTAACCGTAAGATAAAATGAGTAGGAAGTAAAGGTTATAAATTCGTAATTCAATCTTAAACTATAATCATTCTCTTGGATGGTAAATGGGTATGTTGAATTGTTAGCAGGTTTTCTCCCCGATATTTGTTTTTCACTGCATCAGTTTCTATGGAGTTGTCTTGACAAACAAATCAAACATATTTTAATGACATATGATATATACCCCCATACTCTATGAGTTGAACATGGTTTTAGTTTGGAGTTCATGATATCACTTTATTTTCGTAATTAAGTTCCATTTGTTTCTATCCACTGAATTTAGTATTCATTTAGTATAAAGGAATTTTTTTATCAAATTCTACCTTAAAGTGTTGCTTTACACATTGGAAAGTGGATACTATCAATTTTGGTATAGAAAATGGAGTATGGTTCCTCTTTAATTTTCTTACCTAGCCATTTATAAGCACAATATGTTTCTTTGTGTATTGCTACAATATATGTATATTTCTCTTTTTTTTTCATTGGTATAATTGCTAAACGGGGTCCTTACAGAAGTACTTGGGAAGAATGAAAATTGTGTTCATGTGATTAATTGTTGTATGATAGAGTAGAATAAATTAGGATATATTGCTATTAAATGATTGTAGATTGTATTTGATTGTTACACAATGTTTATTTAAAAAAATATATAGTTCGGATTAGCCAAAATAATGTTTTAATAGTGAATAGAAGATCAAATTTAAAGGTGGATATGTTTTATATTATTTACATCTATTTTTAGTGGTTTTCGACACACAATTTTCAGTTTTAGTTATTTTATGGCACATGTTGGTTCAACCCATGGTTTCATAATTTCAATTAAGGGAACTACAGTTGTATTATAATACATGGTTAATGGATTTGAGGTTTATGGATGCTACAATATATACTAATATATTGTAGCATTGTAAAGAAAAAAATATACTAAAAAAATTGTCTAGTTTTCCCAATTTCAATTTCCAGAGTAAAATCTATGTTTTAATGTGAGTGTGCACCATTGTTGTTTTTATTAGGAATATATTTGTATCAATTAATTCTATGGGGTTAAAAACAAAATTTAAAACATGATTCTTATATTCCATAGCAGAGAATATTTAGTCCCCTACAGAGGTCACAATCCTCTTCTTAGTCAACTTGTATCATAGAACCTATGTTCATAGGGTATTAAAGAATACCCTAATATCCTTAGATACTAATAAAAAACCTCCCAAATACTTTTTTTGAACCTCCTCCCAATACATATTTCTAGTAAAAATAGCATTTATTTGTAATATATATTCTTTATTTTTACCAAACACCCATTTTTATTCCCCCAATACCTATAATTGTGTATGGGGGAAATTGAGCTAGTAAGAATTATTAGGTATGTAAATAAGCATGGAGTAAAGGTTCTAAATTCATAATTCAATCTTAAACTATAGTCATTCTCTTTGATAGATGTAACGTCCCTAGTCAAAATTTCATGTAAATAAAGTTAATAAAGGTAAAATAAGGCCAAGGTCATGGGACAACTATTCCAAGTTGAATGTTGGGAAAAACATCCTATTATGGGTGTTCATTTGGTTTATTATGGCTAAGGGAATTGGAAAAGGCAATGGAAAAGGATTTGGAAAGGCATGAGGCATTTATTGGTATTTTATTTATGAAAATTGTGGAAATTAGGAGAAAAGGAAGGTGAAAGGTCACAGGTTGCATGTGAGAAGGAAATTGAAGGAAAATAATGGAAAATGAAGAAATTAGAGGCCTCATTGATAAAAATGCTTCTCAGGATCAGTTGGTAGCTTTGGTCAATGTAACATTTTGACATTTCATTTTTGGAGCTCTCCCTCTCTACTCTCTCTCTCTCACTCTTGGAAACTTAGATTTTTTGTTGGAGCATTCTAGCATTGGATCAAGAAAATCAAAGGAAGAGAAAAGAAGGCAAGGGGAAGAAATATCAAGCAAGGTAGAGCAGGATCAAGAAGCTACAGTGGGATCACTTGCAGGTATCGATTTGCATGTGTGATTTCCTTGCTAGATGTGGCATGCATGTGTGTTATTCATTCTCTTGTTGTCATTGGCATGGGTTTTTCCAGGTGTCACAATGGACTTTAGCCTTGCCTTGTCATTTCTAGATAATCATGGTGTGATGGTGGTTTCTCTTATTTTGTTGAGCTATATTACCATATGGTATCAAAACTAAGTGAGGTGGTCTCTGAAGAAGAACACAAGGCCTAGTGATCCCTTGACCGGTGAAGGTGGGATTGCGATAAAGCTGGATTTTGTGTACCTCGGTGAGCTTAGGAATACTTGACCAGTGAATGCCAGATATATGGTAAAGCCTAAAGTTTGGTGCCCTTGATGAGGCCTAGGAATCCTCGATGATGAATGGTGAGATATATGGTAAATCCCAGAGGGTGGAGTCTCGATTAGGCCTACGAATCATCTATCGATGAATGGCGGGATATACCGTAAAGCCTAGATACTGGCCTCTCTACAGTGAATGGCATGATATACAGAAGATCCTATAGACTAGGAAATAGATAAACTCCTCACGGTGTAGGTGGAGATATTCGGAGGCATCCATGATTTTTTAGGGCCTAGCGATCTGGTGGGGATTATGGTAATCAAAATTGTATTGATGAGGGTTTGGGCCTAGGAATCCCTTGGTGGGATATATATTAAAGCCTAAGTAATCCTCAGTTGGTTTTGTTGTGAGTCCCACATTCATGCTTGGAAAATGGCGTGGGGGTGATTGAATTAAAGAAAGATTTGGTTCAGCCAATCTATGGTCGGGTGGTTCGTGGAAGTTCCATACCTGGTTGGATTATGCATTCATTAATAAGAGATTATTCTCCTTGGTATTTCATGTGTAAATTTATTGGCTTATATTTGGATTTTACGACTATTATATCCTGGTTATTTATGTTGGTTATATGCTAGTTATGAGCATGTTTATGACATACTTGATGTATGCCTCTCGTCATGTTTTGATTAGAAATTGAATGTATAATGAATGTATGACCTAATAGATGATAATGCAAATATTTTTATATGGAAACAATGTTTCCTTACAAATCTCTTAAAAGTATGAGAACCTTATGCTCAGATCTGTTGTTATGACCTGTAGATTGCATATTGGTTACATGTTTGACGAAATTCCTGTCATGGCTAGTAGGGGTTAGATCAAGTACTTTTATCATTGATTCCATTAGCAACCTTGGTTCAGTGTTATTTATAATTTTTGAAGTTTTCATGAAGTTTTGGGTAGCGGCCTGAGACCTAGCCTAGAAAAAGTGGCTCAGAATCTAGGGTCATTGTTACAAAACTTCTTAAAAATTCCATAGTCACTGGCATGCCTTGTTATGGGAGCGACGGGAAGGAATTATTTGCATGCATGGCTTTTCATGGGAATGGTTAAGGGTCTAGATCATTAAAATGCCCAGCTACCTCAGGGGTTGGGCACCTGTAAGGGTTGGTTGGCTCCTTAAGGTTTTGTAGCATGTGTGGAAGGTCAGGTTGGCTTCATTATGTCGATTTCACTTCCTTAACTTTATATGGGGAGTTGAATCACATCATAGTAGCCTCTCATCACATTTTTACCCAAGTGGACTGTTTAACTTGGGTAAATGTAGGAGGAGGGTGCTATAGGGTAGTATGAGAGCATGGTTTCGTTCTCTTTGGATGGTGTCTGGTTTTCGTCCTCTTTGTCTGATATCTAATACCACAGGGTATCAAAGCATGGTTTAACTCTTGGACTGGATGGGAAGAATGTGGTTGTCATGCATGCATGAAGGTTGTATATATTCTTGATGTGTGTGCATGGATGTGGTCATTGTTACAGTTTTTTTGTCATGTATAAGTTGATGATGTTGTTGATGGGATGTGCTTGTCATGAATGCATGTTCATTTTATATGAATTTGTTACGCATTTCAATGTTTATATGTTGTTATGAATGCATTTTCATGGTCATGGTTATGCATGTATAGTATGTTAGGTCCCTCTAATACTAGTGTAGCCCCTTATTGTTATTGTTAATGTAGCCCCATTATTAATTTATTGTTATTATTTAGCCCATGTAGTCCCCATATTTTTATTATTGTTCCCCATAGGTTTAGCCCATTATTGTTATTGTTGTGCCCATGTAGTCCTCATATTTTTATATTGTGACCCCTTATACTCCTATATATAGAAGGTAGGTTTTGTCATTTGTATCTCCAAGAATTGTTCATGTATGTAATATAAAGGAGGTTCCCCCCTCGAAGAGGTTGATTTCTAAGTCATTGATATATCTTTTCTTCTATTTTGTGAGTTGGTTGCATAACATTTGGTATCATAGCTTGGGATTCTAGTGTTTCGCTTCTTCAAACATGTCATCTTGGAATTTTTGCTATTAAAAAATTTTATACAAGGCTTTAGAATATGAAACTTTTACCACGTGGAGCTGAAATCTCGATGAACTTCGTGTAAAATTTTCAGACCTTGGTTCGCAACATTTTCAGAGATATGATTTGTGGAAGTTAGGGTTTTTGCAGGCTCCATAATTTCATCGCAAACAGGTGACCAAGGGAAAATCATCATAACTTTCATTTCAGGCATTGGATGTGAATGCTATAAAAAGTGGCCATAATTAAACGGATTTTAGTTTCTTTTGTATCGATTTTATATTTGAAGGTCTAAACAATGACATGTGGCACGTCGTACAATTTCTCTCTACTGAACCAGTACATAATTAGGTCATTGTAGGAGATTGGGCATAACTTTGTCTTGAAGAATCCAAATTAGGTCTGGCCCGTGGAATTGGAAAGAAGACTTAGAGGGCTACTACAGGACCAAATTTCAAAACTTGGGGATCCAAATCACAGAGATACATCAAGTTCAATATCGAGCTCCTCAAAAGAAAGAAAAAGGAGTGTTTAAAAAAAATTGCATAACTTTTGTTTAAAAAATTAGTTTGAAGTGATTCCAAGGGCATATTGAAGCATTAATATCAATATAGGGTTCTATAATGCCTCCCAAAAATAATTCCACACCCATTAAGCCCTCAGAAAGCTCTAATATGACGCATGAAGAGGAAGAAGTGAAACATGATATATCAAAATTACGAGACCAAGTGCAACAAGTGCATGGAAGTTAAGATCGAAGGTATAGAAAAAAACTGAAAGGAAACATGGAAGACATGAAGAATGATATAATGATCCAGGAGGATATTGGTGGCCACCCACCTATTCCATCTAGTCAGTTTCATCAATTTCTCATTTACTATTTTTATCATTTTTTCGGGTCTTGAACTTCCAGAGCTGTTTTTAGGCCCAAAACAATGTTTTTTGGGCATGATTGTTGTAGCAATTTGAAACAAATCACATTACTAGTTGTAGTCTTGAGAGATATATTTCCAACAACGTATCATAAGCGTCAAACGAATATAATATAACCAAGTTACGACCTCGGGATGTTGGCTTCCCAACTAACCCTAATGGGGCCCATAAAATCTTGGTGTTACATCTCCTCAGCTTAGGGTTTTGGTTGTTTATTGTTCAATAATAAAAAGGCCATTGAGCCTCATTGTAATAGAGTTCATAGGCATGTAGCCACCACATCTCTTCTCAGAGATAAGCTACCATCGCACGAGCTAGTTTGTTTTCCATTTTGTCTATAAACATTTTTCAGTATTTAATATTAATGAAATGGTGTTATTCCTGCTTCATCTCTGTGTTTATATTTATTTCTATATTTTATTATGTTCCTGCATAAGTTTGTATCAGTAGTATCAGAGCGGTTTTTTCTTTCTCGATCTTTATTTTCATGTCCCCAACGAGATCGGGGTATAAGGAGTTAGGGCTCGATCTGGTTGAACCTTTGCAAGATCAACCTCGCAAACCCCGACGTCCTCCCATGGCAGAAGAAAAGAAAGATGAGGGAGCAAGAGACCTTATCAAAATATTGCTTGAGGAGGCCCTCGAGAAACAAAGGAATGCATTGATGGATAACTTTGCCCAGATCCTTCAACGACTACCCATCGACGGCACATCTTCATCTAGTAGCCACTTTGGAGGCGCAACTCCTTTTAAGGTACAAGTAAAATTTGACATTCCCATATTTGAGGGCCAAATAGATACAAACGTCGTATATAGATGGTTGAATTTACTGGAAGGGTATTTTTCGGTCCATGATTTCTCCGATCGAGAAAATATTACCTCTACGCTCCTGAAAGCCACCCCCCATGTCAAAGCTTTTTGGGAACCCTACTATGAACAGAGGGATGAGGAAGAACCCTCACTTTTTTCAGACGCACCCACTTCTAATTTGTTATGATACGACATCAAGGAACAATATTACCCCGTGGGGAGCTATGAGGACAATTACATCCAATGGACCACACTATGGCAGCAAAGGTATCAAGATGTGCACGAGGTGGCGAATTCGATCCATACCCTGTGCACAAAGTTGGGTATTAAATATTTGGAGAAACACTTGGTGCTCAAGTACCGCATTTGTTTGCACATATACATTCGGGAGGAAATGGAGTTCCTCGACATTACCTCGCTTGGAACGGCATATGGATATGCCGCCAAGATTGAGCAGAAGTTTAAGCAAAAGAAGTGAGACTTTGGATCCACAAATCCAAAGCTAAGGAAAGGCACCCCCAAACTGAATAACAAGGGGAAAATCCAAAGCGGGGCCACTCAAGACAACCCACCAAATCAGCAAGCGAAGAATAACACCAAAAAGCCAAAGAAGGACATGGGGAAGTGATATGAATTCCATAAAAGCTCCACTAACAACACAAGTGAGTATCGGTGTTACACGTTATTTTTTCACCATGACATTTGACTATCTATATAGGTCTATCACCACCTATATCATGTTCCCTTAGAAGTCAAAAACCTTAATGTTCCTAAATCAAGTCTTGGAATTGGAGAAAATCTCTGTAAAACCCTTAAAAGTCTACCTCTGCACTTTTTCTAGCCTTTTCCTGCGGATGCGCTACTCTTTGGTCTATAAACTGTGGCAACCCCCGCACGTTTAGCTACTATTACCTGTGGACCCTCGTGAAAAGAAAAATAAAAGAAAAAGTAAATTGTAAAAGCCTAGTTGGTCGAATATTCTCCCGACTAGAAGCTTCTAGAGTCGCGATCAGTTCGAGCTTTATCCCTCCACTCATGGATCTTATCCCTTGGTTCATGGAGCTCAAATCCCTTCATAAGAGGAATCCATCCCCCTCTTCACGGAACTGAAACTACCTCCATTTCCCTATAAATTGAGCTCAAGTTTCAGGTTCAAGACTAGAGACTGTATGTAGATTATACACAGATTGTATGTAGATGTTGAGTAAATTTTAAAGGTAATTGCTAAAGAGAATTCCCAGGAGTGCATACTTTCCACACTAGTGAGTTGTTGTTGGAATGAGAATGATCACACCCTTATGTCCATAACTCCATGCTGGTATTCAGAGAGGAAAGCTTATCAAACTGAAGGAGAAATGATTGTTTAGGACCCCGGGAGAAATATGTATGACATCAAGGCATCAGGTTGTAAGATTACTCTTTTTATTCAAGATAATACATATGGATATCTTTTTCTCATTGATTTGTTCTTATGCTTATTAAAATAGCATCAATAATTAGACTCCTTGATCACTAATTTGGATTAGATTTTCTTGATTATTATATGTTGCAGATGCTTTGATTCTTTTGTCTTGTCTTTGATTGCAGGTTCTACTTATTGGAGAAGCCACTTTGGAGCGACGGGACAAAAGACTACATCGAACGTTTGGATTTCAAGGTAGGGACATGTCCTCTCTACTTTCTTATAATAATTATGAAATGCAATTAATCTAGAGAAAAAGGTTTCTAAATGGATGTTTGTTTCTAGCTACTCGTTGAGTACTAGGGAGATCGCTCTTGTCCGCAAGAGGGATTAATCCGCATAGAAAAATGGCGACCATACTGGGGATCTAGAACTTAGTTTTCTTTATTTATTTTCAGTTTGAAATTTTAAGTTTTCTGATTTTGACTTCTCTAAGTCGGGTTGGGAAGATAACTTTTAAGAATCCCTAGAAAAGAGAGTTGATTATTTATTTTTCCAAGTTTTTCCTTGCCTCCGCAGTTTTCAGTAGAAAACAGTGCGGCAACCTCTGCAGTTTTTAGTTAAAAATACTACGCATGTGCTCTGTTTTCCATTAGAAACTACGCACCCCCTGGAATTTTTTGAAAAAAATATTTTATTTTTTTTTAGAGCCAGATAACCCGATTCTTCAAGTTTTCCCTAATCCATTTACACTCTCATCCGTCTTTGTTAAGTTAATTGGGTGTTTTGAGTTTCTTTTTTGAGAAATTCTTAATATGATTTCCTTTGGTAATTACTTCGAGGTTTGTCTCAGTTCTTAACAATTTTTGCATCTTTTTGCTTCTGTGTCTAAGTGTTAATCGCCTTTGAGTGATTTTACTTTTGACCTTTGGAATTCTCACCTAAATTTCTTCATTTACACTTGATTGGTTCCTTAGATTACATTGGTGAAGGAAAATAGTGTTGTTTTTTCTTTTGTTGAATTTGAATCATCTTGTGTTTGAGAATTCTCTTGCATAGATTACATTTGCATAGTTAGAATTCTCAATTTCAGAATATGAATGAAAAATGTCCATAGACTACATTTGCATAGTTTTCAAGTGAATTTTGCATAGTTTACATTCTCGAAAAAGCATTATTTTTTCTTGATAAAATTAGTGCAATAGAGAATTTGTTATATTTTCTCTTATTTATATATTTTTAATTGTTGGAAGTGAATGGAACCTCTCTCCTTACTTTAGTTAGGATTCATCGAATTGAAAAGATTACATTATCATATTTGATTGCATTCAGTTTTGGGTTAGGTCATAACACCATTGGTTTCATATCCATTTACCCTTTAAGTAATAACAGCCCAAATAACACAGCGCTTAATAAAATTCATTTAGAAATTTTTACATTTTCTAGGGCTCATTCCACCAACATAGCTTAGGCTAGTGTTTTGGAACAAGTTGTAATTAACATTCCAAAACAGTTTAAACAAACAAGTAGAATCTTGCAGTAGGAAAATCTAATTATAGCATTTGTGCTCTAGGAAGCTCTTCTTAAAAGAGTTAAGCACGAGATCACATCGGAACCAGTGAGGTAATCGTACCTATCTCATTGGGAAAGATAGCAGATGTGCATGTAATACAAACGGTAAACCTCGGATTAACCATTGTTAAGGAGACTGGGGTCACTTGTTAGCAAACCTCGGATTTACCATGTCAAGGAGCTTTCAAGGGGATTGAGCTTGATACTCTGCCCTTGCGTGTATATCGGATCGTAGACTGTTCCCCCAGGTGCATTTGTCTCCATTGGTGACCTTAGTGGCCATAATATTTAGGATTTTTTCCGAGGTCACAGTGGAGGGAAGGTCTCACTGTACCTGGAAAAGAAATTGATTAAACTTACTTGGACTTTCCAGAGGGTACCCTTCACTTCGAGATGGCATAGTGAAGTTACTTGCACTGGATTGTTTCATTAAGCAGGTTGTCAGAGTAACTGTTCCAACCGCCAGTTTTCCACATTAATTTCCGTGATGTTGGATTTCATCACCAACTAGTGCTATTATTGTGGAAACATTGTTTGTGTGTGGTTTGACTGCTAGATTTGATAATGTGTGTTTATTTGTTTGTTTTTAATTTTTAGAGACCTTAGGTGTGGATTGTGAATTTGAATTGTTAATAAAATTAACTGAAGTGAATCTAATGGAAACTTTTCCGGAATTTACCAATCAAGGAACCCCTCTTAATGAGAGTCCTAGTACTTTTCCTTGCTTTGGAAATGTTGGTCCTCCTTATATGGCTACATTGTCATTACCTGGATTTACAATAGGTTTTTCGGTATGGTTATTTTCAACTTCGTTGGCCTCGAATACTCAAATTGTTCCACCTCAATTGGATGCTTCACCTCAACAAAGTTCACCATCTCAACATCACCAACCTCATGTTAACCCTTTACCTTCTTCACCCAACATGTCTTCCTCCCTTTCTTCTTCTTTGCTTGGTAAAAGCCTTGACACTAGTAACCAGGTGGCTAAGAAGAAGAAGAAGAAAGATAAGAAAGAATTCAACCAACCAACCATGGTTGTAAGTGTTGGTAGTGTTGAGGAAACATCCAACATGCATCGTAAACCCAAATACCCTTGCAATATTTGTAAGGGTGACCACTTCCTTATCAATTTTCCTAGTATTCCTAAGGTCTTGGAAGTATGGTTAGAAAATTCTCATCAAATTACTATTGATCCATCAACTAGTGATAGTCAGGTTCCTGGGAAAAAGGGTAAAATTAGGTTTCCATGTAGGTTATGCAAAGGGAGTCATCAAAATCACATTTTCCCTCACATGGATGAAGCCTAAAAATTGTTGGAAAACCTTACTGTTCCACAGAAAAAACTTCCAACTGGTTACTGTAAACTTTCTCCCAACCTAATTGACAAAATGATTAATCTAATTCCAAGTACAGTCAATCCCACTCTTACATTGGAGAGTAAAACTCATATCACTCAGGTTGATGATGCATTAGTTGATCAAGTGGTCGACTTGATTTCACATTCGATTGATCCTACTATCCCTGAAGAGAGTGAAATTCACACCGCTCAGGTTCTTCTTGTTACATCAAATTCTTCTACATGAGGAGGAATTTCGCCTATTTCTACAGAACCCCCTCCAAGTATTGAGGTATTTTCCTTTGATTGGAATAGACTGGCAGAACCTCTTCTTCCTTCCTCCATCCATTTCCAAATAATTGTGAAGGTTCATGGTAAGAATGTGCATCACACGAATGTAGACAAAGGTGCTTATGTTAGTATTTTATCCTCAACTGCTTGGCAAGCTCTGGGTTCCCCTCAACTTGTGCCTGTTACTCAAAATCTGGCAGCTTTTAATAGAACCATTAGTGAACCTTTAGGGATCCTTCCTAAGTTTCCTATTACCTTGGAAGGTAAATTGTTTGTATTGATCTTATGGTAGTCCGAGGCCCCTTGGATTTCAATTTACTCCTTGGGCGAAACTATGTCTATGCAATGAAAGTTGTCGTATCGACACTCTTTCACGTGATGTCTTGCCCTCACAATGGAAACATTGTGACTGTTGACCAAATTTCATTCCTTAGTCTTGATTCAACTACCAACCATCCGAAAACCCTAAATTTTCCTTATACGGAAGTGGTATATACCCCGCCACGGGCTAATTATGTGGTAACCAGTTCCATGTTTTTAGTTATCAATGCAAGCGAGCCTCTCACTGTTTTCTCAACTTCCTTTGACTCAGATCCGATAATTGACATGTAAGACCCTATGGGATTATTTTAACGTGATGTTCTTATCCCTATTGAGTCCCTTGACATGTGTTCCTTCCAGAGAAATGTTCTTCCATCTTATGAAGACCTCTTGGAAGCCATGATCGAGGTGTGTCCCTTGACATGTGTTTCTTCTAGTTCAAAGCCATGATCAGGTCCTCTTGAGGATGGTTCTTCTACTGTGTCAACCTCAAAAAAAACTGAATCAGTTCATTATGAGGAGAGTTCCTTTTACTGTGTCAACCTTGTTAAAAAATGAAACATTTCCATGAGGAGAGTTCATTTTCCTATGTCAACCTCATTAAAAAAAAAAAATAGGTTCCCTTGAGGATAGTTCCTTTTACTGTGTCAACCTTGTTAAAAAATGAAATATATCCTTGAGCATAGTTCTTTTCCTATGTCAAGCTCGTTAAAAAATGAAACAAATCCTCTCCTAATTAAGTCGAGTCTTTCATCTGATCTCGTAAATGAACCTTCATTCCATCCACCTATTAGTAATCAGTAGTCTACTTAGGTGAATGAAATGAAGCTTGGGGGTCATGTGCTCTTGCAGGTTACTGTTAGGTCCCTATATCACTAGTATAGCCCCTTATTATTGTTAGTGTAAACCTCTTATTGTTATTATTGTACCCTTGTAACCCCCATTTTGTTATTATAGTGCCCTTAAATTATTATTGTTAGGTCGGCTAGGATTACATTGTGGCCCACTAGGATTACATTATGGCCCCATGGACTCCTATATATAGAAAGGAGGTTTTGTAAATTGTATCATCCAAGAAGTGTTCATTTATGTAATGTATTGGAGGTTGCCCCCTCGAAGTGGCTCATTTATAAGGCGTTTATATCTCTTTTCTTCTATTTTTGGAGCTGGTTACACAACATTTGGTATCAGAGCTTTGGATTCTAGGGTTTCGCTGCTCCAAACAGGTCATCGTGGCATTTTCGCTATAAATTTTTTTCTACGAAGTTTCAGAAGCTGAAATTTTTAGGGTGCGAAGCCGAAATCCTGAGGAATCGTGACTAAAAATTTCAGATCTTAGTTCGCAATATTTTAGGAGATATCATCTGTGTAAGTTAGGTCTTTTTTCAAGCTCCTAAACAGGTCATCGTGGAATTTTCGCTATAAAAATTTTTCTACGAAGGTTCAGAATCTGAAATTTGTATGGTGCGAAGCTGAAATCTTGAGGAAATTCGTCAAAAAATTTCAGAGCTTGGTTCGCAATATTTTTGGAGATATGATCTGTGGAGGGTAGTGCTTTTTCAGGCTCCTGAATTTCATCTCAAAGAGGTGATCGTGGGAAAAGTTCAATAACTCTCTCTCTGGAGATTGGATTGGAGTGCCGTCAAA
>JAXQQM020059300.1:0-41269 GCA_034641835.2 Pinus albicaulis | reverse complement strand
TGATGCAGCATCAATATGTTTCAAAATTAGCATGAAAATCACTGCTCTAAAAAAAAGGTTGATGCAACATCAATACGTTTCAAAATTAGCATGAAAATCACTGCTCTAAAAAAAAATGGTTGATGCAACATCAATACCTTTCAAAATTAGCATGAAAATCACCACTCTAAAAATAAAAAATAAAAAAAAATTGATGCTGCATCAATACATTTCAAAATTAGCATGAAAATCACTAACATTTTAAAACAAATATTCATACTTCATAAATAAAAATTTTAGAGAGTGTCAAAAATGTGCACGAAAAAAAGGGGGTGATTCTGCATCACCACTTTTCAAAATCAGGTGCTTTTTATGCTACCAAAAAAAAGTAGGTAACAATGCGGTTACCTATTTCATGGGTAACAGTGTTCAAAGTGATCAGTGAGAGAGGGGTAGACACTTTTTTAAATGTTGGACAGTGAGTTTCATGAAAAAGAAAGGATTTTGATGGTAGAGAGACAAACTTATAACAACGATAGATAGGGAGGCTTTGCTGAATTGTGATAGGTAGGGAAACTGAAGGGTTTTTCTCATTATAGGCTGAAGGAGAGGGGTAGGAAGACAAAAAATTGTTTTAGGAGTTTTATAGATGACAAATTGACAGATTGAGATTAGCTTCTAGAAAACTCAGCCAAGGAATCTAGTCATCAAAACAGGTAAAAAATACTGATGACTAAAAAATTATTCTAATGGCTTCTTCACTTTATTAGTAGGACTCGGAGGGGTTTTTTCTCTTGATAATGACTCTTCATTTTTTTCTTGCACTCGGGTTCTCTTCCTGGAGGACCTGAGGTCATACTTCTTGCGGAGTTGAGCCTGCATGAAATCCACGAACTCTCTGCATTAATTGTCAATATCTTGACCTTCTGGAGGAACTTCCTTCTCTTCTTGCTCCCCTTACAGGATGAGTTCACCCTCCTCATCATCAAAGTAAGCAAGGAATTGATTCTCTTAATTGTCTGACTTCCCCAGCCTGTCCATTCACTTCTCCCTCCAAGTATAAAGGAGGTTGAATGTGGTCTTTCTGTTCCTTTCTATCCTACTACAACAACTGCAGAGGGGCCTTTCGATATTGAGGATTAAACCCTCGATTAGGAATCATTTGGTTGGGATGAGGAGGGAAATTTTTTGTGTCTAATTCAAGCTTAATCATCTTATTGGAAGGTTTCTTGATTAACTTATTCATTTCTTCAATTCTATACTCTTGTGATTCCCTCTCTTGATTTGAAGTAGAAGCCTCTTCCCTGTTCTTTCTTCTGGCTTCATGTTATGTCTTCCCCTTAAATTTACCAGTAGAAGAAAAGTTTTCTTCTACCTCTAATGCATCAGTCTAGGTCTGATCCAGAGATGTGGATTTTCTTTCTCTTAGGGTGAACCTGAACTCTGGTTCAAAATATCCTATGAAGATAACCTTAGCAGTTGCTTGGGGAGGCTTTATTTCAGCAAGAATATTATTATAGAGATTATTGAACCTCTTTATTAATTTCTTTACATTCTCAATGTGTCTCTTATTTAGAGCATTGAACTCGGTGAGAATGTATCTATGGTCCCTCTTGTTTCCCCATTTCAATGTGAAGAAATTCTCCATTTCTTCCCAAGTGTGGACCGTGTTATCGGCTAGAGACTTGAACCACTTCCGAGCTTCTCCATCCAAGGATTGGACGAAAAGCCTTAACACCACATATAAGTGTTATACATTCGCATTCTCAGCAAAAGAAAAAAAATTTCAATATGTCTCTATGCTGGAGTATTATCTTCCCCAGTGAACCGAGGTAGGAGCTTGAGATAATCTTGTGGCGTGTCATTTAGTAACTGAGGTAGAGCCAGTGGAGCATACTTTTTCAAAAGGAAACCCAACACAACCATCTGATTTAGAGGTGGGGGTGGATGGTGGATATGAATGTGGTGTGAGCCCTGGTGAAAGCCATGATTACTTCTGATTAGGACTATTTTACAGTGGAGTCGCCAAGGTGAGGAATACGCAACTCCCAACCCTTCCTACTCACCTGTCTAAAGGGTGGAAGTTATGTCGTCTCCCAGGGAAAATATTTATCCATTTGTATCCCCGACAATGATGCAAAAAAGATGTTGTTGCTCCTAGACACAGCCTTGAGTTGCAAAAGACCAATTCCTAGGACATATTGAAATTAGAGGTTAGATGTAGACAATTTTAAGCGTGCCTCTTAGAGAATATGGATTAAGAGGATAATGATTGTGGTGCTTCAAGAATGATGAAGACTTTGGAGTTTGATTCATGTGAATTACCCTATACTGCGAGAGGTCTTAGGAGGATGTATGGCTCGGTGCCTTTTCAAATGGGCCAAGTATGAAACAATGAGCAGAGGCTTTCAAAATATGTAGAGGTGTTGAGAAGGAACGAAGGAGGAACCTACGAGAGACAAGCTTAAAAGTATTAAGAATATGTCTCCCGTGAACTCATAGGAAGCGGATGTAAGTGGAATGTGACCAACAATATATATTTGTGGAGCACGAATTAAGGGGGCATAAAGTTTTTAACACATGAGAGTTATTCACACACGAATTCATGAATAAAAATTCATACCACTAGCAGCTACATTACACGAATCATCAAAGCAGCAGAACATTGAAAGACGATTATACATAAACAGGATATTACTAATAAACAAGAGAATACAGATACATACTACTCATTTCTCCATCTTGAATCCAAATAAACAACATTGTATATCATATTATGTTCAAAAAATCTCTCCCAAATATGTGTCTCAAAGCATAAAGAGCATAGTCATACAGAACTACAACAAAAATTATCCAAAATTCAGAACCGTTCTTTCATTTCTTAACTCTCTACATATAGAGTTCTCCTTAAGGGTTTACGATCGAATAAACTTTCATGATCGACCCACACATGTGAAAATAAAAATATCATAACCAAATCGCAGATAGTGCATCGAGCAATCACTCCTGTAATTAGAAATTCAAAACAGAATCAGGTGAAATCGAGACTTCAACAACGAAACATCATAATCAGACAATAAAAGAAACAACATAGTTGGCCATGGAGGCCAAATCCTGGAATCCTAAAATGTGGTGGCGAGGAGTAGTCGTGAACAGGTGGTTAGTTTGGCTTCCATCACATGATTCCACCTGACGTCGAAAGCCTCCACTCACTTATTCTCATGATTTCCATTAACCGTTACGAAATGGCCAGTCGTGATGCGCATGCCTATCTCTTTAGCAAGGATTTATTGGAAAAATTGAATATACCATAACTGCGTTTGTCCCGCCAAAAACCCATGTTGTGTTTGACTTGAAAAACCAGAGACCGGGTTTAGGACGGGGGACGAACTAGATAATGAGTCATCGGATGTGTGATAGGGAGCGGAGGTGAGGGGAAGATGGAAAAGGTTTAGCGGTGATAGGATGTGTGGATAATGGATGGAAATGGCAGAATTAATGGTGGAGTTAGCAGGAGTAATGGCAGTAACAACCCATTTTCCTTTATAATGGCAGAGCTAAAAGTGGGGCATGCGGCATTAACACATAGTGGGATGGTTAACACTGAAAAGGGTAGGACAAAGGTCGTGGGAGGGCTTTGATGAGGTGACAAGGAGGTGGGGCTGCCCGAAAATCGCAATCGGGAGTCGAGAGTTTCTTATTATGAGAAACAGAGGTAAAGGTTGCGATTTTCATTTTGCGATATTGTAAATCGCAAATTCAAAGATTATCGCAGGTCAAACTTCATATCGCAAATCGCAATCGGGAGTCGGGGATCAGGACGGGTAACAAGAATTAAGAAATGCGAAGTGCGATGTGCAATGAGTGGAAGCATTAGGGGAATTTTGTGGTCTAAAATGGGCCTCCTAAGAACAATGTACAACAAAAATAAAATTTATAAGAACCAATAGGAATAAAGATGATGATGTCAATCATAGGGGATGATTCACCATTTTGAAGTAAAAGGGTAAAAATATTAAAAAATAACAAAATAATAAAACTATTTTTCCAATTCGTATTTTCAACTTATCTCCCAAATTTTTACCTCAAATTTTGAGTGGGAGTAATTTTTGGTTGCAAAAATTAATTCCTCATCCAAGGAGTACCCACGTTGCATATTTTCGATGGACCCTGCTACATGAAAAATTAGAAATACATTAAAAAATGTGATTGCAATCATGTTTTTCATGTATTTCTCATTTTGTGTGTAGCAAGGTCCATCAAAAGTATGCAACATGGGTACTCCTTGGATGAGGAATTAAATTTTGCATCCAACAAGTACTCTTGCTTGAAATTTGAGTAAATACTTTGGGAGCTAAGTTGAAAATACAAGATGAAAAAGTAGTTTTTTCTTTTTTCCCTCTAAAATTTGATGATGTAATCAAATCTTGTTTTATTATTTCCACTATTATTTTATAATTTCCTTATGAGGCCCATTTTAGACCTCAAAATTCCCCTATTGGTGACATGGCATGACGGAGGTGGGGCCACCTGCAAATCACAATCGGGGATTCGAGAGTTTGTTATTATGAGAAACGTGGGTAAAGGTTACGATTTGCGATTTGTGATATCGCAAATCGCAACATCAAAGATTATCGCAGGTCAAACTTCATATTGAAAATCGCAATCGAGAGTCGAGGATTAGGACGGGAAGTGTGAATGAAACTGTACGAGTCTGATGTCTTTGTTACACCATTTTTTGGTCATCTAACCTATTATCATTAGATGGACCCAAGTACACCATGTAAGACCAATTTTACCCTAAGTAAAATTGCTTTCACTATGTAAAATAACTTAATAAACCACATTTATTAGGTTGTTTATGGTCTAAACAGGAAACCCCAAAAGGAAGTATTAAACAAACCTATTTTGTTTAATTTTCCTCATGGAATAATTAATTAAACCATAATTTAATTATTATTCCCAGTCATGTTTAACCCAAAAACAAAGAAATTAATTAGATAAGCCTTTATTTATCTTATTATTTTCTAGGAATAATTATTTAAATCTTATTTAGATAATATTCCTTGTTAAATATGACCAAATCACCCACAAATAATTAAATAAATCATTATTTATTTAATTATTCTTCAACCACTTCCTTAAAAAGATAAATAAATCATTTATTTATTTATTATTAACAAATAAAGGGATTTGACCCAAGTCAAATACTTTTTCCCTCCAACAAATATAATAAAATATTCCATAAAAGGTGGATCTAGATTTGGTTAATGTTATTTTAATCATGCACAAAGATCTAGAATGACCCAATATTTTGTTATAAATAGGAGGGTTTTTCCTACCATTCTTCACCTTTTGTTGCCTATTAGATCACTCTGGATCTATACACTTGGTCACCTTTTTCCATTATTTGCTGTGTGAGCTCCCTTTGAGCTCTATTCTTTGCATTGGGTTTTCTACACCAACAAGAGAGAAAAATCTTAGATCTGAAGTGCTGAGGACTTCCAAGAACCCATCCCACTGAGGAGAATTGGATACGCCTTCTTGTTTTCCTCCCAGGTGCCCCATTAATATAAAAATTCTTTCAAAAATCGTTCTTGTCTTGTCTATTGGTATATGGAGCAAACCCTTATTTTTCTGCTTAATGTCTTTCCATGCATAGATCTGGTTTTTTGCAGCTCTTTTATGTCTAACTAACCGCAGATCTGAAGATATTGGTAGCCACTTTTGTTGTTAGGGCTATTAGTTATGCGTAGCTAAAGTGGTCCTTTTTCGTACACTTCGACAAAGGATTCATACTAACAAATGGTGACTCCACACGGGTTTTAAATTACGACCGCTGTCGTTTTTCATATTCCTGCATATCTAGCTACTTCAGACCCTAGGGTTTCTTTTCAGCTGTTTATTTTTCCTATTTTTATGTTGTTTTCTCACATAAAACCCTAAAACATTAAAATTTCTAACTTCCGTGTGTTTCTGGCCCTATTGCGCAGGTAAGCGACACCAGCCGCAACTGAGACGGCAACTTTTCTGAAAATCTGCCGCCGAGACAATCGGAACGGGGGGTCGCACTTTTTGGCCCATAACCTGCGACCTGGACCTCCAGGTCGCACTTTTCAGCCCCTTTTCTGCGACCTGCACTGCAAACAGGTCAGAACCTGCGACCTGCCAATTTTCAGTGGTTTTTCTGCAATTTTCTGGGTTTTGCTGAAGCTTCTGTCAGGGTTTTCCAGCCTCTGTATCAGCCTGCTTTGACCAAGTTCTGATCTGTTTCTACTCATCTAAGTGGGAACCTAGCCCCCTAGGGCTTTAGTACCCTCCACTTTTTGTGGAAGAGTTTTAGCTGTTTCAGCCGTCTATTTTTCAGAGTTTGAGCCTTCCTTTTTTCAGATCTGGAACCTCCTCCTCAGATCCCTTTAAATCAGCCTTCCTTCCTTTCAAATCACCTCTTGTCATTTTGTTTGGACCTCTCTTTAGGACCTCCTCCCTGTCCTTTCCGCTTTTTGCTGATTTCCTCCCTTTTTTCCAGCCACCTTGCCTCTGTCTCTTGGCTGTGATCTGCACCTCTTTTCAGCAGCTTTATCCTTTAGATCCCTGTCCCTTTTGACCTTAGATCTATTGGCCTCTTTTCAGTGTGTTTTGACTAGATTTTTTCCCTTTTTTAGACTAGTTTTGAGGGACCTGCCTTCTTGGGTTAGATCGATGCAATAGTAGCTGTTAATTTTTTGTTATTTCAGCATTATATATTGTTCTCTGCAGATTTATTTTCAGTTACGCAGCACACTTTTTCTTGCTCTCAAAACGAAAAGGGTTTTAAAAATTAAAATTAACGCACACCACACACTGACCCTAAGTGAAGAAGCGCCTGGTTAACACCGCCTGGCAAAGACTCTAAAATCAATTGTCACTGCACATTTTCTGCCCTTGACCTCACTTGATTCTGTCCCTTTTTTCCCTTGTCGGTTTCCTTCTTCCCGTCATCATTGCGCCCCCAAGGCACCTTTCCCGGAGACTTCTTGGCCTTCACCCTCAGTTTCCGGTCGATCGACCTGCTCTGTCCCGCCGTCGTCGAGCCAGTCCTCCTCCGAGTCCGCACTCCGAATCCTCTCCTGATTCATTGGGTTCTCCTTCTCCTCCTGGTTCCCCCCCTGTCACCTTCACTATGTCTGGTCCAGGGCCTAATGTTAGCGGTGCTCCAGGCCCTAATGCCGGAATCACTACTAGCGGAACCGCCACAGGAACTACCTCGGCCATACCCTTGCTGCCGTACATTGCAGGCCTCAGCCTCCCCGATTTCAATAAGTTGATCAATGACCCTATCCGCCACGATGTTGGTTGGCCTGCCATGCCAACCAAGCTCCCCTCCAACATCCCTAAGTTCGAAGGCCTTGCTAGAGAAGATCCAACCAATCATGTCCGATATTTCCACATGTGGTGTTCCTCTAATTCCATTACCGATGACTCCATCCGTCTTCGTTTGTTCCAATGCACGCTTACCGGCGAAGCTTCTAAATGGTATGTCGACCAAGCCACCTCTTCCCATACCACCTTTGCAACCATTGCCCAAGACTTTTTATCTTACTTCCAGCTCCCTCTCTGATACGATACCGGTACGGAGCTCTTGACTTCCTTTAAGCAAACATTTTCGACCCGCCTTTCCATCCATGTTCAGGAATGGCGACGTAGACACAGCTTATTTCGAGCTCCCCCCTTTGAAGATCGGATCTATATGGATTGGTTCCTTCGCTCTCGCCTAGCTCCCATCGGCAAATATGTTGCCTCCCATTTCCCTCAAACCAAAGAAGCCGCCCTCCAAATAGCCTTGAAATATGACCTGATCTACGCCCAGTCTGGTTATGTTTATACCGTCCTTCCTGACCTCCCCTGGCCTGGTGGCGCTAACGCCCCGGGGGCATCTCATTCCGCCGACAGTATTGTTGGAGCCCTTTCCCATCCGTATGCTAAACCTCCTATGGGCTACGGTCTCCCTCACGGAGGGGCCAGCACCTCTAGCACTCTTCCCCCTCCCGGTAGCATGTACCCAGGATACGGCATGCCTCCTCCTTTTTCCCAACCTCCTGCTTACCTCAATGTTGCCCAACCTAACCATTACCCTTATCCGCAGCCTGGTGTGCTAGCTCCTCCAGCATATGCGCTTCCACCTCCCTTTCCTCCTCAACCACAGCAGCAGCACCTACAGCCCCCTTCAGGGCACGTATTTGCACAACAGGGTGTGACTAATCCCCCTTCTTCTCAAAGAAGGCGGAGAGGCAATCCAAATCAATCTACCCCTGGTACTCATGGACCCAATCCTCAAGGTTTTGACCCTAACACTGCTAACCAGCAACAGGGCACTCAGCCCAAGCCGGACAGGCCTCTTCGTACCAACAAGCCTTGTTCGTGTTGCGGTGTTTACGGTCATTACACCCACGATTGTCCCCTCTTACCATAGATGCGGTAGATGTGGGAGTCTCAAGCCACATTGCGCGGACAACATGCCTCCCCTCACGCTCCCCCTAATGTGGCCACTACTCAACCAGCTGTGTTTACTGATCCTTTCCCTCAGCAAGGATTCGTGGCTACCCAACCACCTGATGAGCGGGTCTCCACTCCACCCTCCATTTCTGGTTCCTACGATTACCAGATCCTCATGATGACCTCTGATCCATCCCCAACCGTCGACCTTCACCTTCAAACTCGGTCTCGCCAGTACCCCAAGCCTCCTGCTCAGTCTGCCCCTGAGCCTCCTTCTTCAGGTTCTACAGAGCCTCTTTCGACATCCAGTGGCCCCTTACATATCCCTCAACCCAAAGTTGAGGTTCATACCAAGATTCCTAAGGGACCCTTACGTCGAAACGCTGCTTCTGGTCGAGCTGCTCATTCATATAGCATAGTAGATGATTTGGCGCAAACTCCTGCTGCCATTTCCACACTGGAAGTCCTCCAGTCGTGCCCTTCCCAAAAGAAGGCTCTACTATCTGCCGTGGGCGCTGTAGATCCTGCTGATGACCAAATGATTGTTTTCGACGCCACTCAATCGGACCATCCTCCTCTCCCTCCTTTCGTCGCCTTCCAAATCCCAGTCAAAATCCGGAACGCCAATGTTTCCCGGTGTATAATTGATGAGGGGGCATCCACCTGCGTGATGTCCGCTTCGGTTTGGAAGCAACTCGGATCCCCTGAGTTGGCCCCTTCCACGATCACCCTTCGAGCGTGGGATGGCCATGCCTCCCAGCCCATTGGCCTATTTCGTAATTGTCCTATCACCCTCGCCGGTAAGACTGTTTGCGTTGACGTCGAAGTCATCGACGCCCCGCTAGACTACAACATTCTATTGGGGCGAAGCTACACCTATGCTATGTCTGCTGTCCCATCCGCGGTTTTCCGCAAGATGTCCTTCCCCCATAATGGAAAGATAGTCACCATTGACCAGTTGACATATCATGAGCCAAAATCTCAGACCTCACCTGAGACGACCATCTCTTCTGTAGCCAACAAGCAAACTGTTTACTCCTTGACCAGTGTCTCCCCCGGCGTCTACAAAGATTCCTCTTTGCTCGGAACCTTCCCTGGTCGTCCTCCTCCTATCACTGATCCCAGCTTATCGAATGTTTGCATGATGCAATCGTCTTAGGCTGCCCTTAAGCGGCCTGCTTCGGCTAGTCAACAACCTCCACCTCGCCCTCCGCAACCCGCTCCTAGCCATTCATCTCAGCCAGCCGGACCTCCTCCTCCTGGCCCTCCCCCTACAACTGGTATCCCTGAGCCCCTTTATCCTCCTGGATCGGTTCCCCCAAGCCTTAACCATCTCGGAGCCGTCCCTCTTGGTCATTACCCTACTGGTCAGATACCTTTCCTGGCTCCCCATCCCGGAGTCTATTCTATCCCCGTCATGGCCACCCTCTCTCTCCCTAACCTGACCTTGGGTATACCCGTCTCGTACCTTGACCCTCCAGCCGCTACCCCTCCTAGTCACCCCAAACCCTACATGGCTTTGACACCGGTTCAACCAGTCCCCCTCGCTTCCTCCGTTGCCACTGTGCCTCGAGCACCTCCACAGGACCCTTCTTCTGTCGTGATGGCTCCCAAGAAGAAAGGCAAAGCTCGTAAGGGGGTACCCAAAGACAAGACCACCCCGACTGACCCGGCCCCTACTCCACCTGCAAAGCCCTGCGCCTTGTGTGATGTCGTCGGCCACGCCACTCATGCTTGTCCTGAATTGCCCCGTATTCAACCCATGTTTAAAGTCGCGTTCCCCGAGTCTACGGTTCCTAAGGCCTCCATTCCTTCTTCGACCGTAACCAAGAACCCCAAGACTCTTCGCACCAACAAACCCTATGCTTTGTGCGGTGTCCATGGCCATTACTCCCACCACTGTCCTCACCTGACGCATTACCGCACCTCTTTAGAGGTAGTCCGAGAGTATGAGGTTGAACAAAATCAATCCGCCTCTCCCATACTCGCGCAGTATGCTTCGAGCTAGCCTGAGGATCCCCTCGCTCCCATCGACATTCCCCCCCCTGATGTTCAGATGACGGAGTCTACTATGACCATTCTTTACCTATCCTCCTCTGCGCAACCTTTGGAGCCCAGTCCCCCTGCATCCTTCCCTGTTGTTTCGCCTGACCCCCTCTTTTCTACCCCTACACGAGATCACTCCACCCGTATCTCTGTTGACCTCCGTAGCCCGAGTCCTCACCACACTTCCGATAGCCCTCATATACCACCCTCTAGTTTGTATATGAGTCATAGTCATCCTGCCCCTTGCACTCCCTCCCATAGTTGCCGCTCTATGTCTTCTATCCACTCACGCTGCCGGCATTGTATCTCCTCCCCCCATTTGTTGTCTTGTGACACCATTCTGCAGGACCTCCCATCCTCACCCTTTATCGGTTACGCCGATGGTGCAAGTCGTTACTCCCAGAATCTAGCCTCGGCATGTTGGGCCATTTTCACCCCCTTGCATACCCTTGTCCTCTCTAACGGGGTCTGCATTGGTACTGCCACCAACAATCAGGCCGAATATGATGCAATGCGTGGTCTCTTAGCCGATGCCCTCTTTCATCGCATCCTCCATCTGCACGTTCGTTTGGATTCCCTACTTCTTGTCATGCAACTAAATGGTGTTTATCGTGTGCATAACCCTGTGCTGTTTAGACGATATTTACAAGTGAAACTCTTGATACGTGCATTTGAAACCATAACTTTCAACCATGTACCTCGAGAACAGAATCATTATGTAGATAGTATTGCAAACCATGTTCTAGATTGGAATTTATCACACGCATTTCATACAAGACAATAACATTTATAATCATTAAAAACGATGCATATCCATAATATGTGTCGCAAAACATGTGTTTAGAGTCCATCTACTCTGATACATATGACATGCCCATAGCATGTTACAAAAAACTCAAAACTGGGGGCACCACCTGCCCCTACATACACACTAGGGGTCACCACATGCCCCACACCTAATCACTATCTGGCGGATCCCAAGCCAGTGGCTCTGCCCCTGCAGCCTATAGATCACGTATCCCCTGACCGGCCATCGCCATGTGCCGCATGACACCTCGCCATTTCGAGGGTAGACCAATACATGGCTCTATGTACTGGTCGTCTAAGTCCTGCCACCCGCGCTCTGATACTCCGGTCAGCAACCTTTCGCATCTATGGCGGATGTCCTCCAGAAGGGCGGCCACATCCTCATTATGCGCTGCTCTCGACCCACTCGGACCTGCAGCTCCAGATGCTGCCGGTCGTCCCATATATCCGGCCGGTTTTACCGGAGCTATATCTGCATACCAAAAGTACATGAATCAGTACCCTATCTACTATTCAAAAACTTTAACATGCCCATACAAGAATAGCAATCTGTCACTTACCATTGGGCCCCCATACTTGCCCAAGCGGAAGTGGCAGGTCCGGATCTCCACAATAACTCATCCCACTGTAGGGATAGTCGTCTATGTATAACGGCATCTGATCCCAATGGGCAAAGAACTCAGGTCGAAACACTCGCCCGACCGCCCCTCCTCCTCCTCTGCATAGTAGCCGCCCCCACCGGCGCGTCCTGGGCTCTCTTAGGCCCCCATCTGGAAGCTATACATGAGGCCGCAAGGTCGGGATCTTCTCAAAGAAGAAGGCGCACAATAAAGTCCCATACGAGCAATCGTGGTTCACTTGCCGCTTGCAGAGCGACAACTGTCGTTTTAGCGACACCAGCATCATTTGGGCCCACCCATAGTAGGTCCCACTCAACACACTCTCCACAATCATCATCTGCCCCCCAGTGATGTGATGGAGCGCCTGGTTGCCCAGGATACGCAGCACAGCTGCGGCCACTGCACAGGTTTCTAGTCTCTCTAGATCCCCGATCGGTATCCGAGTCCCCTTGACTTGGAGACCCGGTCGACAATGTCACTCCACAAACTCCATGATATGCCGCCCCCGCGGTAATACTGGCTGCGTGTTTCCCACCATCCCCAGTGGTGGGAGACCCGTCAGGAAATACACATCCTGGACTGTCAGTTCGATCCTGTGAACCTGCACTACAAATACCTCATGCTCTAGATCCCAATAACTGATAATCCGGGCCAACAAAGGCTCTCCTACTCTCATCAAAGGGTTCTCCAAAAACTTTAGAACCCCAAACCTGGCCAACACACGACGGACACCCTGATCCGCCTGGATCTCTGCCCGTAATGTACCCAGGTATCTCTCTCTCCAGTTAACCCGTAAATCTGCCATACCTACACAAAAACATCATCTTTGTCAGCATACAGATCGGGAATACCATAACCAAACACAAAAACCCAACTCTCAGCCATAAAACAGCACCAAAACCCCCTCATCTCCCAGGTCGCAGTTTTCTACCCAATTCTGGGACAGGTCGCAGTTTTTGCCCTGAAACCTGCTTCCCAGGTCGCACTTTTTGGCCCAAAAAGTGCGACCCGGCCGTAGAGATGAAGGAGGGTCTATTTCTGAGATTTTGGGCCCTAAACTGAACTTTCAATCCATCAAAATGAAAGAGTAAGGTTAGGCCTCTTACCTGCAACTGACGGATCTCGATTCCAACGATCGGTTTGTCTGCTACGCTCGCTAGCAAGACTTGGGAGCCTTCTCTCACTCATTACATTCACCACACTGACAACAATAGCAAATGAGTGAATTTGGAGGGAACACTGCCTTATTAAAAAGAGAACTCCTGTTTCTTCTTTCGACCGCTGCGACCACACCATAGCCCCGTTTTACAAACCATCTGCACCGTTGGAAAGCTCTCACCCAGCCCTCAAATGGGTATCTGTTAGTTTTTTTATGATTTGATACTTCACCGGGACACATTTTGTCCAAGAAGGGTCACTTCACCTCTCATTAAAATCGAATTTCCTCACTTGCGACACGTGTACTCGGGGCACCACTTTGCCTCCTTACTTGTCTTTGTTAGAGTATCGATTTTCTTCATGAGTTACCATCTTGTACTCATGTTTTCATGGTCCCCCATTGGGCTGTTACTGTTGGCAGCACCATCGAGTCGCCCTTGTTTAGAGCATTGAAGTTGAGTCATCATCGCATTCATGGAGTCTATCCCGAGTCCTTTGTACCCCGCTATAGCCCTCCATCCTTCATTGCTTGGTCTCTCTCTTGTGTCGCACATTATGACCTTCGATCCCACGTTGTCCCCTATCCCTTATGATATTGTGTCGATTCGCTGCCATGTCATTCATGCCCTTTATGCTCTAACAAGGGAAGTCGTCCATTCGCTACTCAGTCCTTTCTATTTCACTCTCATCATTAGTGTCAGTCTGTCCGTCGCTCTACTGTTTTCTCTCGTGCCTTAGTTGGGGATATCTCACTCCCTCAACTATGGCGAACCTCCTTCTGTCGACATCGGCACTTTCATTCCAGAAGCCAGGTCTAGAGGGCGGTGTACCTTGGTTCCAGCTTCCACTCTTGTTCGGTGCCTCGGATCAGGCAAAGGGATCTCTCATTCCCTTTGACTTGATTGTTTCTCCAGCTCCTTTCAGCATGATCGAGATTCGTATACTTGATGGTCCAGTGATCCAGCAACAGCTCTTGATGATTCCCGGGGGTGTGTGAGATGTCTCAACCCTCATGAGGGGGTGGCCCTGCAGGTAGCCCCCCACATGCCCGGATGACCTCCTCCTTGCAGCCTTCGATGCAGCTCCAGATATTTGATGATGTTGGCCTTAGCCACTTGCAGCGCCTCTTTGATTTGCATGTATCAGTCAGATTTTGTGAGCCCTTCCCCATTTACGGGGGGCATTTGGGTTGTATTTGTATCTCATGTACTCAGATATTATTGTACAAGTCCTGGCTGTTATCCCAGGCACAACATGTATATGGGATTCCTCATTGTATTTTTATCTAGCTCATGATTATGCCAGCTGTACTTTATGGTTCGGTCCCTTGTTTACTGGACACACTATTCTTTTGTACTTTGTCTCAGCGGGCATAGGTATGCCTCCCCCGCCGCCTTCAGCACAGGTACCCTCTCATAAAAAGAGACTTGTTGCACCTGCGAGTCTCGTCTCCTTAGGGTCTAGTTCTTTAGCACACTATCTACCTTGCATTTCTCTCTCTGACTTCCCTTTTGTTGTCTGGTGATTGAGTTCTTACAACGTACTTTGGTCATATGATTTGCTCCTGACACTCGCACGCTGGGGGGCAATCTGTTACACCATTTTTTGGTCATCTAACCTATTATCATTAGATGGACCCAAGTACACCATGTAAGACCAATTTTACCTAAGTAAAATTGCCTTCACTATGTTAAATAACTTAATAAACCACATTTATTAGGTTGTTTATGGTCTAAACAGGAAACCCCAAAAGGAAATATTAAACAAACATATATTTGTTTGATTTTCCTCATGGAATAATTAATTAAACCATAATTTAATTATTATTCCCAGTCATGTTTAACCCAAAAACAAAGAAATTAATTAGATACACCTTTATTTATCTTATTATTTTCTAGGAATAATTATTTAAATCTTATTTAGATAATATTCCTTGTTAAATATGACCAAATCACCCACAAATAATTAAATAAATCATTATTTATTTAATTATCCTTCAACCACTTCCTTAAAAGATAAATAAATCATTTATTTATTTATTATTAACAAATAAAGGGATTTGACCCAAGTCAAATACTTTTTCCCTCCAACAAATATAATAAAATATTCCATAAAAGGTGGATCTAGATTTGGTTAACATTATTTTAATCATGCACCAAGATCTAGAATGACCCAATATTTTGTTATAAATAGGAGAGTTTTTCCTACCATTCTTCACCTTTTTTTGCCTATTAGATCACTCTGGATCTATACACTTGGTCACATTTTTCCATCATTTGCTGTGTGAGCTCCCATTGAGCTCTATTCTTTGCATTGGGTTTTCTACACCAACAAGAGAGAGAAATCTTAGATTTGAAGTGCTGAGGACTTCCAAGAACCCATCCCACTGAGGAGAATTGGATACGCCTTCTTGTTTTCCTCCCAGGTGCCCAATTAATACAAAAATTCTTTCAAAATTGTTCTTGTCTTGTCTATTGGTATATGGAGCAAACCCTTGTTTTTACTGCTTAATGTCTTTCCATGCATAGATCTGGTTTTTTGCAGCTCTTTTCTTGTTCAACTAACCACAGATCTGAAGATATTGGCAGCCACTTTTGTTGTTAGGGCTATTAGTTATGCGTAGCTAAAGTGGTCCTTTTTCGTACACTTCGACGAAGGATTCATACTAACATACGGACTGACATCTATAACTTAAAGAAGACTTTGTCATGGTTGATGAGCATGTGCGACAAAGATATAATTGTATACTAGACACAATTCATTTTTCATAGCTATTCCATTGAGTTATAATAAAAAGATAAACCTATGCTCAATAGCCATCCACCTCATTTTATTACAAGTACAAGGGAGAACAAAGTAAACTTGATATTCTTTGTAAATTTTTGTACGAGTCAGATGAAGAAAACTTAGGGTGTCTTTTTCAGATTGGAAAGCGAGAAAAATATAGAAAAATAATGACTCATCCGTATTCGCGGGAGTTTTATAAGCTTGAAGAAGTAAACTCGAGGTTTTTTCAATTTTACAAGCAAGAAAAAGACCATAAAAAGAATGCTCTTTTTGGGTGAAAATCTATTAAATTTGTTCAAAAAATCACTCAAAGCTAACATAACAGATTAAAACATATTTGCAAATCACTTTCAGTAATGAAAGGTGAAAAAAGGGATAAACTGTGTTAAAATGACAAAACCAAGTGATTTAAGCATACATCTAGGGATATAAATAGGATTTCCAGCTCCTCATTTGCACCATTAGTGTTTGGAGAGCTATTTGGAAGTGAAAAAGTAGTAAAACTGACAAGGTGATTTGCACACAATCTAGGAAACCATTTATGATACTATCACTGATTTCCAGGTAAGAGACAAGACCATACTCTTTTCATTAATTGCTTTTATTTCAATTTCGACCATGAATTTTGGGTTTTTAGGAAATCCCTAGATGATTGGGTTGAGTAATGTAGTCACCTGGGAAAGAGGGTGCATTATAACACATTTATAGAAAAGGGAACCCACATTAAAATTCTATGATAGTCAAGGGTGACCCATGTTAGCATGATAGACATAGTAAAAAAAATGTTTTACATTTTTTAAAGCTTACCAGATGGGATGGAAACTGATCCAAAGAGGTTTTGGTGTATATTAGTGCTAGGAAAATAATGACATGGAGGGAAATATTCCATGAACAAGTAGAAATTAAAACTCTTAATGATTTTGAGTGCTTGAAAAATTTGAGAAGATGAGGTCTTTTAAAATATGCCCAGATGCAATTGATGAGGACGCAAGAAGATATAAGCTGGAATAATAATATAGATGTGGGGTGGACACCATAGATTGTTTAAGGTGGGGGATCAAGAGTTAGAATTGGATAAATATGATGTCTACTCCCTCATTGGGTTTTCATGCTGAGGCTCAGAGGTGAATTTCATAGGAGGAAGAGAAGATCCCAAACCCACTTTGGATTTGATTATTGATTTTTTCAGACTAGGGATGACGAAGATGAGCAACATAATTCCATTTGAAAGAGTGAGGAACATACAATTGAGGTCTATTTTATTTTTTGGTGTATGGTTGGCAGGGGCACAGATTCAACATGTAGCTACCAAGGCCCAAATGTTGATCCAGATATAGTGCATGAGGCCATTAGTGTTTGACTAGTGCAAGGGTCTTCTTATGCAGGTGAAAAATGAGTTGAAAAATTACAAAACGAGGGTCTAAAAAGAGTTTGGGTATGGTTCATTGATAGTTTCCTTCTCTTTAGAGAGGGTTCATGTGATGAGGCCATGGGTGGTGTTGCTGACTATAGACCTAAGAGAGCCTCAGATATAGAGGTGGAGTCAGCTCATGATTGGAGTGGGAGGTGGGTCGATTCCATGATATTTTGAGCCAACATTCTTTGCATGGTTCCGAATGTAGAGCTCGATGATTGAGGATTTCCATTATGCAAGGATGGATTTCACAAGGGATCCAAAGTTAGTATTTCCACCAAGCATACAATGGGGGCCTATAGGTAAGATGATGGATCAATGGATTTTTTTTTTTTGCTTTTGAAAAATATGTAATTATTTGGGGTTAGATGCAACAAAATGAATTTTTTTTTGGCATGACACATATGTGGAACCTATTCCGCTTGCGAGGACGCCTCAATGGGCAGGGCGAGGTGAGCAACAAGTAGAGGCTAGAGTGAGAGTAGGACTTGGAGCAGTAGCCGAAGAATTAGATGATACATAGAGCCTTCGAAAGGTTGCGAGGAACTTAGAGGGAATCACGATGGGCATAACAACTCTTCCTATGCAAGAGATACCATTTCATATACAAAGGAATACTGTCAGGAAAAATGTTAAGGATGGAAAATTGTCTCAAAATTTAAAAACATTGGCGAATATCACTAGTACATAATATGAAAACTATAAAATGTTTATTGATATATTTGTAAAATTATTAGAAATTATAATGATTTTATATATAGTCTCTATATAATTTTGGTGATTTTTAAGGTAAAATATTTTTGTATTGTAAAATTTGGGCGAATCACTTTTATAAAAAATGGAATTTGGCGAATATTTTTTTGGAAAAAGCATGGAAAATTAGCCCACCAGTGAATATTAACCCCTAAAATTTTCCATGAATATTGTGGGTGTGTTGCAGAGATTCTTAGTACCATTGAGGAGGATAGAAAAATAAGTTGTGTTATCATGACCAACATGCTGAGAACTAGAGGATAGATGTTGGTATTAGGGTGTCATGGTCGGGCTCTTTAGTAGCTATTTTGTATAAACATCCAAGTTTGGGATTTTGGTGTACTGAAAACTTGATATGATCTATATATACACACACTTTTTGGTTTTTTGTCACATTTGATGTTTTTATGTAATTTTTTTATGGAAATGTACATGCATTCTTGTAACTAAAATTAATGTGACAAATGTCAAACATGATTTTCCAATGAATAAACTAATATATTAGATGTTACGCCATTTTTTGGTCATCTAACCTATTATCATTAGATGGACCCAAATACACCATGTAAGACCAATTTTACCCTAAGTAAAATTGCTTTCACTATGTGAAATAACTCAGTAAAACACCTTTATTAAGTTGTTTATGGTCTAAACAGGAAACCCCAAAAATAAATAATAAACAAATCTATATTTTTTTATATTTCCTCAAGGAATAATTAGTTAAACATCAATTTAATTATTATTCCTGGTCATATTTAACCCAAAACAAGGAAATTAATTAAATAAATCCTTATTTATTTGATTATTTCCTAGGAATAAGTTATTTAATCCTTATTTAAATAATATTCCTAGTTAAATTTGACTAAGTCATTTACAAATAATTAAATAAATCATTATTTATTTAATTATATTTCCACCATTCCCTTAAAATAATAAATAAATCATTTATTTATTTATTATTTATAATAAAGGAATTGACCCAAGTCAAAAATCCTTTCCCCTCCAACAAATATAATAAAATATTCCTAAAAGGTGGTTCTAGAATTTGATTAATAATATTTTATTCATGCACCAAGTTCTAGACTGCCCTAATATTTTGTTATAAATAGAAGGGTTTTCCCATTCATTAATCACCTTTCATTGCATTAGATCACTCTGGATCTATACTCTTGGTCTGAATTTGAGCCATTATCATTGTCACATTCTTCATCATTTGCTTTGTGAGCTCCCTTTGAGTTCTATATTTGTCTGGGTTTTCTACACCAACAAGAGAGAGAAATTTTAGATCTGAAATGCTGAGGACTTTCAAGAACCCATCCCATTGAGAAGAATTGGAAACACCTTTCTTGTTTTCCTCTCAAGTGCCCCTTTAATATAAAAATTCTTTCAAATATATTGTTCTTGTCTTGTCTATTGGATGCATGGAGCAACATTTAATTTTCACTGCTTAATGTCTTTTATGCATAGATCTGGATTTGTGCAGCTTTGTTTGGATCAACTAATTGCAGATTTAAAGATATTGGCAACCATAATTGATGTTAGGGATATTTTTTATGCGTAGCTAACGTGGTATTTTTCGATGAAAGATTCATACTAACATTAGATGCCCTTGGAACATGTTCATAAGTATTAAACTCAAAATAATGCTCCATAAGACGGACCCTGAAAAAATTGTGAAGCAACACTAGATTGTGAATGTTATAAATATTATTAAGATGCATAAGTACCAATTGGGAATCTAACCTGACAACAAAGTGAATTATGCTGAGAGAAATGGCCTCCGAAAAGAGTTTAATAACAACTTATGTACTCAATTAATTTATTGGCAGCATGACCAAGGAAGACTCCACCAGAACTAAGGAGATTTGAGGTGGGTGAATAAGGCACCCAAGAAACTAATGAAATGTGCCGCGTATGATGACTGACACGATCTACATATCAAATGTAATGTGAAGGTAACAAAGACATATGTGAAAAGAGACAAACATGAGGGTAATAACCAAGACTAACAAAAACAATAAAAATGGAAAACAATACACCAAAAGAAGCGAATAATTGTACATAAATTTACAAAGCGCATGCTAGCAAGATGCTAAGCATAGCACTTTTTCAAATATATCCTGTTCCGGGGCTTCATGAGTGAGTTTCCATCATAATTCATAAGTTTATAGGCACCTTCTAAAAGGACCCGAGTAACAATATAAGGACCAGGCCACATGGGTTGAAAGTTTCCTACCCCTATGAGGTTATTTTTATGGGCGTAAAGGAGAACAAGGTCACCTTCTTGGAACAAGAAAGGTTTAACATGTTTTTCATATTGAGCTTTAACTCGTCTCTTATGAGCTTCAAGAGCTAGTGCGGCATCCCGACGAGTTTCATATAATTGGCGTAGTGAAAAAAACATTCTTCTTCAGTAGAAGTGCTAGGTAAGAGTTCAGCAACAAGTTTCAAAGATGGATTTTGACACTCAATAGTAAGGATTTATTTGAGTCCATAAACCATTTGGAAATGTGTGAAACTGGTAGCAATATTGACATAGGTTTTGAAAGCCCATAGCACAAAATATAACATTCTATGACAATTTGTTTTATGGTTTCCTACTAGCCATTGGATCATGGTTTTTGGAACCCTATTAATATATTTAACTTGGCCATTATCCCATGGGTAGGAGGATGATTGGTCTTGATGAAAAAAAAGAATAGTAGTAAGCTCAGACATTATATGATTTTAAAAATGTTAGTCATGGTTTGCGACAATAGTGCAGGGAACACTGAACTGAGAGATAACTTGATTAAATGGGAAAAGAGTGACAATAATTCCATCGACCTTAAAGGTGGGAATGGATTATTCCCACTTGGTGAAGAAGTCGAGAATGAAAATAATTTATTTGTGACCATTAGTAGAAGCGGGAGTACAAGTGAAAGAGTCATTCCCCATTTTGAAAAAGGACCAATGGTAACAAACAAATGTAAGGGGTAAGGGGGAACACACATTTTCTTAGTGAAGACTTGACAAGGATTGCACTGTTGGGTCACCGTAATACAATATTTAAAGAGAGTAGGCCAATAATGCCCAATAAAAAAAAATTTGGGCAGTAACTGATCCAGTTCGATATTGGTGGCCACCCACCTATTTCATTTGGACCCACACCATCAATTCTTGTAGCTTTTCACATTCAGCACAACTTACTAATTTTAGCAGGTTTTCGAGTCCTGCAATCTCGGAGCCGTTTTGGGGCCTTAATGATCCAGGTGGATATTGGTGGCCACCCACCTATTCCATTTGAACCCCCACCATCAGTTCGTTCAGTTTGTAAGTTGCAACACAAATTACTATTTCTAGTAATCTTTCGGGTCCTGAACTTCCAGAGTCGTTTTGAGGCCCTAAATGACATTTTTTGGGAAAACTGGGAGCAACATGGGTCCATGGACCGATGTTTCTCACATTGAAATTTGTACTCCTCGGATAGATCTTTCTAACGAGGTATGATACACGTCAAACAAAGATCATATGCTGAAGTTACGTCCCCGGGAAGTTGAAACACCAATTTACCCAAACAGGGCCCATAGTTTTGGTGCTTCATCTCCTAGGGTTAGGTTTTTGGACGTTTAGAGTTCTCATTGTTTCTCAATAATAAATAGGCCCTTGAGCCTCATTGTAACACAGTTCAGAGGCCTGTAGCCGCCACATATCTTCTCAGAGATAAGCTACCAGCGCCCTAGCAAATTTATTTCTATTCTCTCTGTAAGAAAATTTCAGTTCTTTGATATTAGTGAAATGAAGTGTTATTTCCGCTGCATATTTGTATTTATGGTTACATGTGTATTCTGTTGCATTCCTGCATAAATCTGGATCAGTGGTATCAAAGCAGTATGATTTTTCTCGACCCTTATTTGCATGTCCCCAACGAGGTCGAGGTATAAGGCGTTGGGGCTCGATTTGATTTAACCTTTGCAAGATTAGCCTCGCAAACCCCGACAGCCACCCATGGGGGATGAAAAGAAAGATGAGGGAGCAATATATCCTATCAAATATTGCTCAAGGAGGCCCTCGAAAAACAAAAGAACGCGATGATGGATAACTTTTCCCAGATCCTTCAACGACTTCCCACCGATGACGCATCTGCATCCAACAGCCACTCTGGAGGCGCGACTGCCTTTAAGGTACAAGTAAACTTTGACATTCCCATATTTGAGGCTTAAATAGATGCAGATATCATAGATATATGGTTGAATCTATTAGAATTATATTTCTCGGTCCATGACTTTTCCGAATGGGAGAAGATTATTTTTTCACTCCTCAAAGCTACCCCCCATGTCAAGGACTGGTGGGAAACCTACTGCGAGTAAGAAGACGAAGGGGAACCCTCTCTGTTCTAGGCCACACCCACTTGGAATTCGTTCCGAGATGGCATCAAGGAAAAATATTACCCCGTGGGGAGCTATGAGGACAAATACATCCAATGGACCATGCTTCAGCAGGAAAGGGATCAAGATGTGCATGAACTAATGAATTTGTTCCATACCCTGCGCACAAAGTTGGGTATTAAATATTCAGAGAGACATTTGGTGCTCAAGTACCACGATTGTCTTCACAAACACAATCAGGAGGAAATGGAGTTCCTCAACATTACATCGCTTGGCACGACATATTGCTATGCTGCCAAGATCGAGCAGAAATTTAAGCAGAAGAAGCGAGACTTTGGATTTGTGAATCCGAAGCCAGGGAAAGGTGCCCCCGAACCACAGAACAAGGGGACAGGCCAAAGCGGAGTGACTCAGAACAACACCAAAAATTAAAATAAGGACACAGGGAAGTGGTGTGAATTTCATAACAGCCCCAGTAATAGCACAAACGAGTGTCGGGCCAAACAATCGATGGTGGCCGAACTAAAGGCACCTGAATCAGATGCATTTTTTGATCCTGAGTCAGAACCAAACAAAGGAAATGATAAAGGGAAGCAAATCCTTGATGAAGATCCTAGTTCCATTGTTGCCACCACCAAGATCCAGAAGGAGGATCTCGAGGATCCATAGGAGGGGGAGCGCCTCTTCCATTCACAGATGTGGGTGAAGGGTTCTCCACTACAATTCATTGTCGATAGCAAAAGCTAAAAGAACCTCATTTCACCAGAGGTTGTGAAGTGGCTCGACCTACTAACCATAGCACACCCACAGCCGTATACCATCGGGTGGCTTCACCCAAGGAGAGATATCAGCATCCGCCAACATTGCCGCCTTCTGTACATCATCAAGCCATTCATGGATGAGGTATTATGTGATGTTGCTCCTTTTGATGTAGCTGATGTATTATTGGGCCAACCATACTTGTGGAGGCGACATGCTGTGTATGAGTCTATGCCTCATGCTATTATTATTACTTTGGGAAATAACTTGTACAGGATACTAGAGGTAGTACGGCCTCTTGTCATCTCTTTAACCACTGCAAAACAACGCAGTAAGATTGTTTCCCAAACCAGGAAATTTATTTTCCTTAAAACTCACTCACAGGGAAAGAAGAATATTGTGGCCACAACCTCGAAACAGGCCCCCCCTGCACGGCTGCAGCAGATGGACAAAGTCATGGAGGAATATGAGGACATTTTCTCCTCACTCACAGAGGTTCCTCTACACTATCAGGACAAGCACTCCATTGATTTGACCCCTGACGCACCGCTGTCTGATGTTGCCATACCTCCTGCAAATACACATCAGAATCCACACATATACTATCTGAGGCTGATAAAGAAACCAAAATTACTAAACGCATCCAGCATGTCCACCTGCAGGTCCATGACATCTTTGACAAATCTAATACCCAGTTCAACATAATTTGCCTCATCTCATGGAGGATCTCAACGCAATGGGGACCATTGCTTCCTAAGGAGGGGGGAATGATATAGGTGGATATCAGTGGCCACCCACCTATTCCTTTTGGACCCATGCCATCAATTCTTGCAGTTTTTCACATTTAGCACAACTTACTATTTTTAGCAGGTTTTCGGGTCTTGCACTCCCAGAGCCGTTTTGGGGCCTTAATGATCCAGGTGGATATTGGTGGCCACCCACATATTCCATTTGAACCCCCACCATCATTTCGTTCAGTTTGTAAGTTGCAGCACAACTTACTATTTTTAGCAGTTTTTCGAGTCCTGAACTTCAGGAGCCATTTTGAGGCCCCAAACGATGTTTTTGGGAAAATTGGGAGCAACATGGGTCAATGGACCAATGTTGCTCATGTAAAAATTTTTACTTCTTGGATAGATATTTCTAATGAGGTATGATATGCGTCAAACGGAGATTGTATGCCGAAGTTATGTCCCCAGGAAGTTGAAACACCAATTTAACCAAACGGGGCCCATAGTTTTTGGCGCTTCATCTCCTAGGGTTAGGTTTTTGGACATTTAGAGTTCTCCATTGTTTCTCAATAATAAATAGGCCCTCAAGCCTCATTGTAACATAGTTCAGAGGCCTGTAGCCGCCACATCTCTTCTCAGAGATAAGCTACTAGCGCCCTAGCTAGTTTATTTCTATTCTGTCTGTAAGCAAATTTCAGTTCTTTGATATTAATGAAATGAAGTGTTATTTCCGTTGCATATTTGTATTTATGGTTACTTGTGTATTCTATTGCATTCCTGCATAAATCTGGATCAGTAACTGTGCTCGAGAGATGACCAACACATGCCTCAACATGGCATTCATTCAAAACATGTTCTTCTTATTCATGGGTAAGACAATATTGGATAATAGAATCGACACCAAGATGGTATAATGTATCATTAAGAACAAGATGTTTATATTGGTGACGAATATGTCGATGGTCGTCCTTAGACAGGTTTGGGTGAAAGTGGTGGTTCTAGAGACATATGAGGATGTCTCCATACCAAGGATATGAAGAGTTGACAAGATGACTCAGGTAAGATATGACAATAAATCGGTGAATACTAAGGATTTATTGGATCTTATAGTGGTGAATACAAGGTCAAATTCTTGGAGTGTGACAATCCATTTGAAATATTTTCCTCCAATTATCCGAAGAGACAAAATATGCCACATGGGATTCTCTAAAGTAATCATGGTGGTTTGTCGCAAGAGTATGTAGTGTCGGAAGCGATTAACCACAAAAAATACTACCAAGGAAAGTTTCTACACATGTGAATACTAAAGTTAAACCCCAATGAGGCCTTTAGAGATATAGTAAATCACATTCTCATAATTATGATAATATTCTTGAACCAACACCATTCCTATAGAGGACGGTGAAGCAGCAAGGTACAACGAAAAGTCACGAGTGTAGTCAGGAAGAATCATAAGTGGGGCAAAGGTTAAGGATTTTTTCAAGGCATTAAATGATCATTTATCTTGATCTTCCCACATAAATGGAACTCCTTTATTAAGAAAATGCACGAAACCTTTCATGATATTTGCGTAATTGATGATGAAACGACGTAAGAATTTTTTCATGGCATTATGGTGTGCATGGTTCGAGATAGCTGATGTTGGCATTGGTTCATGATGGAAACTAGCTCATTTTGAAATTCATGTCAACCCTATGTATCCTAGATTATGTTTGGATGCCTTCCTTGTAACATGGTTGCAACTATTTGAGTTGGCATTGAGATTATTGTGTTGGAATTGATGTCAATTGATGCCTTGTTATGCATTGACTGGAGGCATTATTGATACTGCTATAGTTAGAGGTTGCTACTACAAGTGGATGATGCAGATCTACATGTGATGGAGATGTTGGCACACTTGATGAGTTGGCATACTCGGTTTTTATCTAGGTATTCATGCTTGTGTTCATGAAGATGACCTTGTTGCAGCATTTTGTTAGCCTTATGATGATGATGGAGATGTGCTATAACGTGTTGCAAGTCTATTCAGAGGTATTTTAGCTTGTGTAGGTATTTGAGGTAATTGGAGGACTTGTTGGAACTATTTCCAACCTTGTTTGTTGGCCTTATAGGTCAACTTGGAAGTGGGACTTGGGAGACATGTTTGGCATATTTGTAGAGATGTCACAGGACTTGGAAGAGGTTTTGTAGTGAGTTTAGATGTTGGAGAAGGTGATCCAACATGTGGAAAGGTTATGAACTGAATTTCCATCGATTTTCCTTATGCTCTTCCCCATTCAATACCATGCAGCATTATGCATGTGACTGAAAGGCTCCAGTCAAATTTTCACAGGCCTTTCCATGCAAGTGAAATCGAAATCAACTAGTGTTGTGCCTAATATTTTGGCTTAAAATGATTTTTTGTTTGCGTTCCTTGCCCACTTCTAGAGTAATTTGACTTGGAAATTCTTAGAAGGTTATATAATAATTAAAAAAGTTCGAAATGGGTTGAAAGAGTCCTCTAGTGGGTGTGAAAACCTTAAGTGCACAAGTAGTAATGACGATGGCTTGATTTCATCGACTTTGTGCACCTTTAATCCTAGCCCAAAGATGAATTTCACCAAACACATTTTATATACACCACTTTGGAGTTGTGTGATGGTTGGTCGAGTATGAGAGTGAGTTAGAGAAGGATGAATAATGGAGGAATGCCTCAAATTTTATTGAGAGCATATATGTTTCAGTGTATGAGTGAAAATGACAGTTGATGGAGAAGATTGTTGAAGCAATGCATCAGTATTCAGATCAGTTTTGACTTTGTTTTAGCAAAGTTTTTATTTGGAGGATATGGAGTAGAGTTTATGTTGTTGGTTGATTTTATTATGGATGGTTTCATTTGAGAAATTATTTTTCTTGTGTTAAGAACATGTTTGTGGTGGTAATTTTGTTTGGTTTATTGATGGTGTCTTGCTGCTGAGACTTTGATTGTAGAGCTAAATTCTTGTTAAGCGTAGCATTTGGATCCAATATGAAAATTTATGAAATGAGGTCCACATAGTTTTTGTTAGGGTTTTTATATAACGTTGAATTTCCTAAATTTAAAATTTTCAACCAGAGTTCATAAGGTTTGAGTTACAGGCATTATGGTTCAGATATAAATTTATCCTATGCTGACTTAGTACGAATTTAAGTGCATAATAACTAAACTCTACTCCTAGTTTAAAATGGTCTCACCAAAATTTGCTGAAGTGAAGAAACCTATTACACTCCTCAATTTCATCTAATCCAAATAACTAATTTATCCTCAATTATTGTGAAACTAGCTAAATATTCTTTC
The DNA here is from genome assembly GCA_034641835.2 of Pinus albicaulis. Lineage (NCBI taxonomy): Eukaryota > Viridiplantae > Streptophyta > Pinopsida > Pinales > Pinaceae > Pinus > Pinus albicaulis. The sequence continues at coordinate 14,057 of JAXQQM020059300.1, read as the reverse complement.
AGAAACAAAATTAACAACCATCACAAACCATGTTATCAATCCAATTTATCAATTCATTCCATTCAAAAATCACTATACGAAACTAACCCCAGGGTGCTAGAAATCGAAAAATAAACTCAATGTTCTTGAAAAATTATTCAGATTATTTCCTAGTTAACAAATCCAATTTAAATTAACCAAGAAACTGAGAAAATAACACATGGCTTTCTAATTCGAAATTAACTGAGTAATCAAATAACACACGGTTTCCTAACTATCTGAGCAAGGAAGAAAATGAATTTCATATTATAAATCGATAAATCTAACTCAAAATTAACTATGAAATCAAATGGATGACATAATGTTTCATTCAATAATTAACACAATATTTCTTAATTAATAAATGACACGCTGCTCCTGGTAAAATGAATGACACGTTGTTCCTAATCAAATGTCACAAACATTCTTGAACACCATCTACTAGAGTTCCTTGCCAAAAAATACAGATACACGCATGATTGAGTCATTTCGTTTAGAATAGAGGATTCAATTTGAAACTACAAGAACTCGTCCTTCAAAAATATGTCCTAAACTGAAGAGTATTACAAAATCTTGAGATCAACCAAAGAAATAGATAAATTCAGAATATATCTATGAAGATGATTCACAGACTCGCAAAAAATCAATGAAATTCTATCTAGCTATCATAACCTTCAGATCTACGAAAGCTTTCAAATGAAATTAAAGTACAATTCTAAGTACATAAATTCTGGAAATTACCAACAAAAGGAAACAAACATTTAGTAAAGTTCTACTAAACGGATTAAAAACACACCTTCTACTTAACCAAGTCACCAAGTCTTTTGATGGGCTTAAGTTGCATCACCTTCCAACTAATGAGTCGCTTATTCTTCAATATCATTGCATCATTCTTGGATACCAGATCCAGATTCTGGTTTTGATACATCTCATTGACCGACCGAACATAATGAAACAATGTTTTGTACTTATGAGACCTCTCTCTAAGTTTCTCATTTTTCTTCTACAACTTGGCTATTTGCAGTGGCAAGAATTCCTCTCCGCGGGTTGAGGTATTCATTGTTTCTGGTCCTATTTCAGATTGGTTATGTTGTGGAGAAATATGTAAGAGATCTTGGAAGTTGTCAACTGGCCCGTCTTCCTCGGGAGAAATATTTTCTACTTTCTTTGTTTCTTCGAATACCTGAGAGGGTATTTTTAATTCTTTTTCTGGAAAATAAAAAACAATGACGGGTTTGAGGGTTTGAGTACCGAAAGGTGGATATCGTTGTCTAGTCATGCTCATGGTGTGTCATCGACCCTGGGAAACGGTTAGAATCTTAGATACTTTTGGGGTTTCCTGTGGTGGTGAAGTCGGTGTTGGTGCCACTTCTCATTTTCTCGGAAGAATTTCCTCTTCCCTTTCTTAGGAATCATGTTATATTTTTCAATTCGTTCTTCTATCGTCGAGGAAACTGGTTTCGTAACCTCCACCTGAGGCTTCTTTCGTTGACTCTGTTGGCATTGTTCTGTTTCTGCATCCTTGGTTACATGTTTCTTCTTCTGCTCACAGTCTGATTTACATTTCTTTCCCTTTGAGGTTAGGTATCGTTTCTTAATAGAATAAATAGGGTTTGCAAATCCAAGATTCTCTAAGGGATTCATCAAAATACCCTCTGCTTTTGTTTATACATGGGTTCCATCAGGGCCCTGGTCTTGTTTGGAAATAGAGTTAGGAGGGGCCTTAGTCCCTTGATCCGGTTTCTTTGTACGAGGGCTAATAATCCACTGTCGACCTTTGATTTGATTTTCCTCCGCTGGAAAATTTTCAATCAAGAACTCTTCCCATGACTTTTACACCGAACCAAATCATAAAAAAATATCATTTTGATAAGTCTATGATGGCATAGGATAATTTTAACATTTTTAATAGTAGAATGAATGCCTCGAGCAACTTTATACAGACTTTGATGAATGTAAAATGGAAAATTAACCTCACGCCCATCCGTGAAATGTAGGAGGAGCCTAATTTGATAAAGAAAGACAACCACATAACTTCCATCGCAGGTGAAGAACCTTTTCAATGATGTGATAAGTGGCCACCTCTCCTCTTCTATACATCTTCGCAAAAATCATTTCAACCAGTTGATATTTTTGTACGCGGGATTAAGAAACTTGGCACAATTGTCCCATTCAAGAGACCCTCATTTGAAGTACCTTTCACCAATCAATGACAACCTTGTTGCCTTATAAAATTTTATGTAACCTTAATTCTCATATTCTTGACTTCTTCGAATTTTTCATCGAATTTCCATGCGAATTCCATGCAAGCCTTGTCATTATAACCCTAAAGTTTTTTAAGGAAGCCTATCCACCCTTTCTCGTCAAATCATCGACCCTTACAGACTACATATTTCAGGCCAACACGAAATTGGGAAAATGTGGGTTCATGGCGATCGAACCACATGCCGAAGATGAAACAATGTCGAAGGTGGGGAGGAAGGTGTAGGAAATCATAAATAAATTAACCATTGGATTTAGAAAATGAGACATGGAACTATTTTTTTTCGGGGTTTCAAATAGGCTTAGTTTGATTTGAAAATTTTGTTTATGTGTTTCTTAATCATTTCATGGATTGGACATTTGCAATGATGGAATAGGTACTAGACACATGTATCACATGAAGAAAAATGAGTGGAACGAGTGATTGGATAGGATGGTCTAAGAATAATTGGGTTTCAATGACATATGGAAAGGACATGTATAAAATTGAAACAAATGGAGGTGGATCACAATTAAGTTCTTTTTTCCATGGAAAAAAGTCGTAATTTTATTAATGAAAACAAAATTAGATGTTGCATGTGCTGGTAATTGTCAAAAGACAGGCTATCGAGTTACATAATAAGAACCGATAATACATGGGGAGAATCTAAGATTTTCTCCCCTTCTTCTTTTCGACCTTTCTCCAAGCTCCTTGGGTTGGCGTGGGAGAGATAAGGGTGAGTTTATTTTCTTCTGTGATTTATCCATTGTCTTTATCTGAATCTGAGGTGTATGAGTTGTGTTGTCTTTTGTTTCCCCTGTTGTCCGGTGCCCCAGGGTCCTTTGTCGGTTGAACCGTGGTGGTAAGGTCAAACAGATCTTGCATCTCTTGTTCTTGTGTCTCTTGTTCAGTTGTGTCTGGTTATTCTCATTTGGGATGGGGGGATCCTCTTCTTCTTTTGTCCCCTGTTCTGGTTCTTCTAAAGGAAATTTCCATCCTTTGCTCGCTTTCCCTATCTTCTTCTTTTTTTTGTTATCTCCTTTTGCTTTCAGGCATGTGCTTTGCAGATGATCGGTGTTCCTGCATATTCTGCATCTAAATGAAGTTTTTTCGTAGTCAAGATGTTGAATCCATTTTTTCCGTTTGTGAATTAGTTGAATGCTCTCTATTATCCCTTTGCTGAGATCCACTTCCACACAGATTCGTGCGAAGGTGTAGATCCTCTCCTCCAAGCGTTGGGTGTCATTTTTTATGTATCTCCCAATGATGTTCCCTATGCCTACTAAAACACATTCATTCCAAAAATGAAGTGGGAGGTTGTATAGCCGGACCCAGACTGGAATTCTGGATACGTCCATAGTGTTTTCATCAAATTCCGGAAACCATGGTGTGATGAATAGTCCGATGGATCCCTAGAACCACGGTCCAGCCCTAAGAATGATGTCTTTGGATTCCAAGGATGGAAACTTGACAATGAAAAATCCCTTTGAACAGAGATGAATTTCACAGTCCATGGTCCAGTTGTGAAGATCCAATGAAAAAACTCCATTGGTTTGGGACAATATAAATTAAATTTCCATATTAGTGCTTGGGATTCAAAATTGGAGCGATGTTCATCAATCTCTAGAATATCTATATTCAGTTTTGGAACGTAATTTAGTATCTCCACAATACATGGTTTGGGGGAATTCTCAGCTCATACTGGAATTGCTATTTTTTTTCCCCCTGTAATATGTTCACGTATGAGGGACCTTTTGGGATGTCAGTTTTGGAAGTGTTGGTTCCCTTGGGACTATGAGACTTGTTCTGCTCAGTTGAGCCACCTCTCAGTCGCAGGTTGAGATAAATGGTGGATCTTGGGCATATGAAGTAATCTTTGATTGTGCTGGAGTCTTGTAAGGATCTCCCATTATAGATTAAGGACTGCATATGGCAAGGTTATCCCGAGGATAACCTGATATTTTGCTTCAGTTTTGTAACCCCGTCTGTATCCTGTGCCCAGATTAAAAAAATATTCCGCACACGGGGTTTTATGAAAATTTGAAAGAGAATTGGGCTTACCTATTTCTCCTTGTCTGTGATGCTTGTGTCGGCTCCTATGGGGTCTGTTATATCTACATAAATAAGGGCCAATGGGTGTCAGGTTCCGTAGCTCGATAGAAAACATAGGTGGGAGACAGGGCAGTTCTATCAGGCAAAAATAAATGTGTGTTGGGAGCTCTGCCACCAAGATTCCCCTGTTCGAGCACAGAAACCTGGGGGAAAATATGGTCCCTGCCCCTCCTTGTAGCCATCGACATCAGATGTGTTTTGTTCTTCAGGGTTTTGTAACCTAGTGTCAGATATACACCCCAGCCACCGAGAATCGATACTCGAGTTCTGGAGGGAAACCTTTGCAGAGTAGGCGGGTGAGGGTAAGGCACAGTTGAAGCAGTCCATGACGCGAGGTCGAGGAGGGAAGTAGGTTCTCAAGGGGTGGCTGCAGCGGGGTCTGTGGTACCCCAAGGCCTGTCTTTGATCCATTCTGGCACAACTTCCGAGTGAGGGTGTTTCCATTTTATTTTCCCATCTGTTGTGCCTCCATGAGAGGCCACCGTCGCACGAGCATGGAAACCAATCCTGTAAACCCTAACTCTTCCTCCGGCCACCATATTTCTTCAAAAATCCTCATCATAATTAAGTTATATTATCCACATTCTTTGAATTAATCTAATTAAATGAAAAATAATTCATACCTTGATTTGATTGTATAATGATATCTAGGAGTTTAAAAATAATAAAGGTTAGGACAACGTGATCCTTAGCTGGTTGTCTTTGCCATTTGTTGATATCATTACAAAATATTGTTACTTTAATCATGAATGAACCAAAAACTTGTAATTTATTACATCCATCAATTCCAATGTTGTTGAGATGAAGTTGATATCATATTTATGGCCATATTGTGAGTAATCCTTTGCGGCGGACAGAGGTGATCCCTACTAGCCCAGATCGGGTCTAGCAACAATCGTATCATGCTAAGGCGTAGGTTCCTAATTACAATAAACCAACTTGCGAAGAAGGCCTACCTTAAGTCCAACGCTGTTGTTCGTAGAGAAGATGGCGCTCCCATTTCCTTGCTCTAGCAGATCACAATCCTCTCGCTCGTCGCGATCGAAAACCTGCACACACAAGAAACACGACAAACACAAGCGTAAAACCCGATATATGCAATTATGTATCAGTTAGAGAGGACACAACTCATGATCATAATGAACAATATGAGTGGAACCATAAGCAATAGTCGCTTATCATTAATTCATACAAAGGAAAATACAACCAGGCTCTGATGTTGAACCTTCCTTTGGCGGGTCGTCAACAGAATACGTCTTAGTAAAGCTTTCCAGGAATAGGGAAAAGCCTCTCTCTTCGATTGTCAATGTCCTTGCTATGGATTTGGCACTATGAGGACTATTAAAGCTCTTGCAACATTCTTTAGGCTATGAAGGCTCTTGGAGATTCTTCGAGACTCTTGGAGACTCTTGGAGACTAGCTTGCAAAGGGAAATGGCAAGCTTATATAGATGGTGGAAGAGGAGTTGGGATCCCTACAATCATGGGATTGGCCCTATCCTCAAGGAAGCTTCCATGAGAGGTGGCAAACTACTTCCTCTACATGGAAATCCGGAGCCAAATGTCCCAACTCAATTTAGAGACCAGTTCAGGAGTTGGTTAAAGTCAATCTTCCGCCATTTATTTTTAAAAAACACCCTTTATTAAGCCTGGTACGAGTGCGACTCTGAGACAGAGCGCTAATTGGCGCGCCCTCTTTGAAGAATTTCCCCCATTGGCGCGGGTATAACACAGGCTAGTCACGCCAAGGATGAAAAGGCTATTTTTAGGGTTTTTCACAAGGAGATGTCTTTGGGGAAATGAAAGTCCATGTCTAGGGGAATGCCATGAAAGTGTTTTCAGGTTATGTCACTGCTCACAGGTCACGGAATGAGCCCTCCAGAAATGTGCGGGATAGAGAGTGGAGACGGGTGACAAATTAACATGTGAGATGCCCCCTAAAACGCAAGGACGAAAGAGAGAGGGGGTGAAGTGCTTTTACGAAACATGTCAGCGAAAACAACGTCGTCGAAAAAATTTGCGTAGAAAGTACAACGATATCTGAAATGCATGATATATGTGGTATGGGCACAACCATCACATAGCGAGTATACGATGATCCAGATCCAAGGCATGGACGCGACCATCCGGTGAGTCGATAAATAGAATCGGTATTGGTCGCAACCATCCGGTGAATGAGTCATGTAACTATTCATAATAATCCACAAATCACGGCTGGGATTCCAACGGACAAAATCGGGGTCTTGCGCTGTCGCGGCCCCAGACAAAACTTCAAGTTCAAGCATGAATAAGTGAGTTGAAGTCGAACATGCGAGAACATCGCTGATTACCGACCAATGATGAGCTGTTAACGGACGCAAGAAGTACACGATGACAATGGCTCTCAAGGTACTATAGGTACAATCTACGGCATGTGAATCAATGAGATGGCGTCGAACACCCGTAGAATCACTCGATCGGAGGCCAATGATGAAAACCTCATGTCGAATGCGACGAACCTGCCATTGAGGCATGCAGGCTCCAAGGTACCATAAGGGAGTCTCTAGATCAGCTTCCCGGATAATGAGCTGAAGTCGACGGGAAGTGACCTTGATCGAAGGTGGGCCATAATGTTTCCCACATCATCGACATGAGACAGAGGAACATGATGTTTTTGTGAATCAGGATCATATGAGAATCAGAGGAAGGTTGATACTTGCAGAGGTCAACTTCTCTTGAACATGTAAACGGCACGACAGTGGACTTGGCAGTATTTGACATCAACGGATCAGAGGTCATGGTGACGAGGCAATGAACAGATGAGAGGTCAAAAGGGATTACCCAAACCCATGGAGGCAAAGTGAAGCAACGAGATGAGATGTCCCCAACCCGACACGAATGCGGACAAGTGCCATGTTCAAGAGCGACATACTGCCGACGACAACGACGATGGTTCCATTTTTCCCCCACCATTTCTGGCGAGTACCCCAATTATTTTTGATAACAAGCTTGAAGGGGATAGCATATGCTTGTGATATAAGTCCGCCCTTCGGGCGAATCCATCCTAGTGCATTTAACGAGTCCTAGGAAGGAGAAACTCGGAAACCGTCATTTCGACGAAATCCAATGTCATCAGGGTTTAACGAGTCTGACAAAGGAAGAACTCGGCGTCTTTTCATGTTTAGAGAGTTTGAAAAGACAGTGGAAAAGAAAACTCCACAGGTCCCTTTTCGTAAATAGTTCCCCAGATCCGAAAAGGTAGAAAACCATATCCGGGAAAACCTCCTAGTCGCGATAGGCTAGGGTATTCCTTTTTCGTAATCAATCCATCCCAGCCCGAAAAAGGGTTAAACTTATACTGGGTGGATGTCGATTCGTGTCCATTTTAACGAGATCGAAACGACAAGGGCCTCGGAAATATTTTCATGTTTAGAGAGTCAGAAAAGAGCTAAAAGTTGACTCCTCCTGGAGGAATGAGTGGTATAAAGGGTAGCAACTGGTTCCGGTAATGGTGGAACTGCTCAGAACAAGTAAAGGTCAAGAGGCTGGCTAACAAGACCACTCATCGCAGCGGTTCCTCAGGAATGGGTAAAACAACCAAGTGAAGGCATATGATCGGCCAAGTAGATAGTGACGATGGAGTGAGAAAACCAAGGCTCATCTGGCAAAAACAGGCTGATAAAATGGCAATCACAAGAGGTAAAATGGGAAAGGTTTCATTTTTACACAAGCTTGAAATTAGGAAACTTTGCTTGAAGTTGGTTTCATTTTTACACAAGCTTGAAACAAAGATAAACTATGCTTGAAACCGGTTTCATTTTTACACAAGCTTGAAACGGAAACAAACTATGCTTGAAAAAGTAAGCATGCCCCCGGCATGGTGACTCAATTCGAGGTACATGCCCCCAAGCTTCAATCCATATGAAAAGCAGATGGAGTGAAGGTTCAAATTACAAGATCAAAAGAAAAGACTCGACTGGGATTTTACGAGATCTTATCAAAGACTCGAATTGAACAGGAACGTGTTTCATTATTTTAACGAGGTTGACACATTAAAAGAACTATCCTCGGACACCCTTGTTTCATTTTTTAAGGAGCTTGACACAAGACAAGGAACTCTGCTCCGACAACCTTGCTTCATTTTTTAAGGAGCTTGACACAAGACAAGGAACCATGCTCCGAAAACCTTGTTTCATTTTTTAAGGAGCTTGACGCAAGACGGAGCCTCTGCCTCAGACGGACTTGGGGTTTCATTTTTAAGGAGCTTGACACGGGGAAAAGAACCATGCTCAGAACGGACCTTGTTTCATTTTTTAAGGACCTTGACACAAGAAGATGAACCATGCTCAGGGCCAGGCCTCATCATAATGAACAAGAAGTCATGCCTTCCAAGAGTTCCACTCCTGATGGAAGGAAGACATCTTGGAAGTCAGGACCCAATGCCTCCAACACACTATGCACGACGGCATCATCACTGAGCACAGGCACGGGGTAGGTAGTCACATAGTTGACCTGCGGTGGGGCAGATACAATGGGTGGATAAAAACCAGGAAGGGATGATGGCGGGCCAGTTGCCACATCAGGACCAAAGAACGACAGCTGATCAATGGTCACGATCCATCCTTCATGCGGAAAACAGACCACATGAAAAAGGGAGGAGACAAGAGCTCCCATGGCATAGGTGTAATCGTGCCCCAAGAGCAGATTGAAATCCAAGGGGCCTGGAACAACCATCACATCCATATGGACGGTTTTACCTCCCAAAGTAACAGGTAACCTTGGAAGGATCCCTAACTGTTGACTCGTTCTTCTGTTAAATGCCAACAGATTCTGCGTAACAGGCGCAAGCGGTGGCGAGCCAAAATCTTGCCAAGTAGTTGAGGATAGAATACTAACAGACGCACCTTCGTCTATAATGGTGCTGGGTACGACCAGACCAAAAGCCTGTACTGTGATCTCGAAAGGCACATAAGACGGAAGGCGGTATCCTGCAAATCGACTCCAATCGAAGGAAGCGACCAAACTACTTGGAGGGGCTACCATCGAACCGAGATGGTCTTCCCTTGGTGTTACGATCGAAGAAGGAGCATCCTCCATGACCTCCATCTTGAAGGCGGGAGGAGTATCCTCTGAGACCTCCGTCACGGGAGGTGGAGGAGCAACTTCTTGAGATATAGGGACAGGAGAATCTCTCTCCAATTCTGAGGAATCTGAAGAAACAAGAAGAACCTGAGGGGTGTGAGGTCCACTCTCCATGGAAAAGACCTGGTGCACCATGGAAAGCGAGGTCCCGGCTCGAGCGAATCCCATGAGCAATGGTTGGTCGGGAACGGATTCCTGAATTTGAATTTCTGGGGGAGCGGGATTGACCAAGGATGACTCTTGACCAATCGTAGGATCAACTGGTGGAGGACTCAAAGAAAGCCATTTATAACCATCTGAGAGGCATGGTGTAGAAATGGTTGAGTTGTCCAAGGCTCTCTTGGCTTCATCCACGTACAGACAAAGGTGAATGGCATGGTGCCCTTCACACAACTTACAGGGATTGGTAATCTTACCCTACTTCTTAGGAGCCTTACCAGCACCAGTTGAAGACATGCCCCCAACCTAACTCTCGAAATCCAAAGGCAACGACGGGCGACTGTTGGACCATAGTTTGAGTACCTTGGGAATGCCAGGGCAATCTTGAAGAAGATGGTCTCCCATGCAGAACATGCAAGGTAACTTGAATTTCCACGGAGGGTTGGGAGGTTTATCAAGAAGAGATGTTTTATAAGTAGTAGTTTCACTCTTAGCCTCTCGCTTAGCAGACTTCTTCTTCTTTGTCTTCTTCTTCTTCTTCTTAGCCACCCGGTTACTCGAATCTAGACTCTCACTAGGCGAAGTAGAAGAGGAGGACGTAGAAACAGGCGAAGAAGGGGAGAGGTCCACCTTAGAATCAACATGATGTTGTTTAGGAAGAGGAACTGATTGAACAGTAGCTGAGACATTTGGGACCACAGAGGTTGAAAAAAACCAAACAGGAAACCCAACAGTTAACCCTGGAAGGGACAATGTTGCCATATAAGGAGCACCAACATTTCCAAAAGGAGGAAAATGACCAGGATTCCCATCGGAGGGGATTCCTTGGTTGGTGAACTCTGGAAAAGTTGCCATCAACAACTCAAAACCGCACACGGGCTAAAAACCAAGGCACACAATCAAACGACCAAAAAGAAAGTTCTAACAAGGCATGTGATCGCAGATGATTTATTTTACGACCTTGAAACTTTGAAACTTCACCATTTCATGTTTTAAGAGTCGAGAAATGGATGAAAGATGACTCTATCTCTTTCAATTTTGAAGCAAGCGTGAAAGGACAAGCGATTGATGATATTTTCAAATTTAAGGAGTCAGAAAAGATCAAAATGACTACTCTGGAATTCTAGGCAAAGGGTGTACCAAATAACCGTGAACTGCAATATACACCTTGGTTTCAAAATGAAGGAGAAATCAACCAAGGACTTAACGTACGTGCAGGCAATCTCCCCGAATGCTGTGTTCGGTGTATCACGGGTATAGGGCGGCAGACTCGGCTTCCTGTGGATAAAGGATTGAAAACCTAGAGGGGTCTCCCTTTATATACGCGACGGTACGGGGAGCACAAGTCCGTACTAGCACTGTCTAAAGCCAAACGGCGAGCAACAGCTGCTAGGTTTAAAGACGTCAGAACACGTCTCTAGCCTAGACCTCTAAAAATGTTTCGTTAAGTTCCAATGCTGCCTTAGGTTAATTGAATAAATTTTAAGGTTGATCTTCAATTATGTTTCGGTTTCAGGCCCTACCGCATGTCATATGACAATCTCCTGTATGCAGCTATATGAGAAAAGAAAACTTTCAATTCGATGAATGCTATCTAGTTAAGGGAAGAGCTTCAAACAATGATGCAACAAACAGCAATACTGAAAACGAAACTTTCCAAACTAGATGACTTTCACTATCCAAAAGTAATTTCAAACATTCAACGAAGCGAATAATGCAATGTAATCTATGCAAAATCCTTTTTTTTCAAAAACTATGCAATTGTAATCTATGCACAATTTCCTTTTTCTTTTCAAATGATAAGAATGCACTCAATGCATTTTTCGATGAAATGAGAATCTACTTAATGCATGCTTTTAATGAAAGAGAATGCACTCAATGCGATTTTAGCTTTCAATCATTAAACAATGTGATCTAAGTTCAATGATAAATCTCAAAACTACTTTTCAATGCAATGTGATCTAATGCATTCTAACGAAAAGCAAACTATGAGACGAAAACTAAAAAAACGCAAATCTCCTTAATGAAGGATGAATGCAAAAGAGATGTAAACAAACACTAAGAATGCAATCGTTGTTTCAAACACTTTGTCATGAAATCCCTCAAAAGGCGACAAGACATATGAGGTCAAACACAAAGAGGACTTCCAAAGCAAGAGATCAAAACAAGGCATTCATTCCCTTTTACATCAAACAATCATGGAAATAAGACATTTCAAACAATGAGAAATGTAATCTATGCTCATACAGTGAAAAGACCGGAAGGGAAAGACACACTGGTGAAGGATTTAGGGAAAAAATCTCAATTTTCACACACCCTGAAATTGGCTCGACTTTGTCATTGACAACTAGCGCCAACTGGCGCGATTTGCCCACTGACAACTAGCGCCAATGCCCAATTGGCGCGGGTTTCTAACTAACAACAAGCGCCAATGCCTGAAAATGAAAAAACAAAGAATTTCTCCCAACCAAGACCAGACTCACCACTTCAAGCAGAATCTCCAAGACTCAAATGAACCATGTAATCTAGGCTCAAAGCGAGACAAAGCGGAATTTGAATGAAGAAGAAGCCAATCACTCAAATAACGCAATAAAATGATAGACAACCACCAAACGAATGCAGAGAAGCAATCACAAAGTTGACTGAACAGATAGAAACCAAAAACTCCCATGGGAGGCTCGACACACTATAGAACCTAGATGCCCTAGGGCTAAAATGTAAAATCGATAGAAACGGGCAAACAACCAAAGGATGAAGGTCACAGTCAGTTAAACAATGCTCCAGAACACTCAGGCAGTCGTAAAAATGAAACCAAACACACAGATCAATCTCAGAAAGCTCAAAACAGAGCAAACCCTGACACCTTACAGAATTGGCACGACTGTCAGGCGGAAACTAGCGCCATAACAGGATTGGCACGGGTAGTGAACTGGCAACTAGCACCAATTGGCGCGACTGTCAGGCTAATAAGCGCGCCAGTCAAGTTTGCTATGCAAAAAATAAAAAAGAGCAAGCCAAGATGTAGACCAGTGATGTTGAATCTCAAACCAAAAGCCAAACTCACGAAAAGAGCCAGCCAAAAGAGCTGATCAAGCAAGCAAAGTCAAGAATCGACCGAAAGACAAGACAATACTCCAAGTTTTTAGTTCATAAACTAGACCGGAGATTGACTAAAGCAGCATTCATCTACTTTCGCTAATGCAGAGCAAGAGCGTTTCGAAGGCTATCTGGCTAACTCCAGGCTCCGTCTGTAGTTTATAAAGAAAACAACAAGCTAAATCCCCACTGGAGTCGCCAATTTGTTGTAGAGGTAAATCCCCTCTGCAGACAGAGGCGATTCCTACTAGCCCAGATCGGGTCTAGCAACAATCGTAACACGCTAAGGCGTAGGTTCCTAATTACAATAAACCAACTTGTGAAGAAGGCCTACCTCAAGTCCAACACTGTTGTTCATAGAGAAGATGACGTACCCGTTCCCTTGCTCCAGCAGATCGCAATCCTCTCGCTCACCGCGATCGAACACCTGCACACGCAAGAAACACAACAAACACAAGCGTAAAACCCGATATATGCAATTATGTATCAGTCAGAGAAGACACAACTCATGATCATAATGAACAATACGAGTGGAACCATAACCAATAGTCGCTTATCATTAATTCATACAAAGGAAAATAAAACCTGGCTCTGACGCTGAATCTTCCTTCGGCGGGTTGTCAGCAGAATACATCTCGGTAAAGCTTATCGGGAATGGGGACAAGCCTCTCTCTTCGATCGTCAATCTCCTTGCTATGGATTTGGCACTATGAGGACTATCAAAGCTCTTGCAACATTCTTTAGGCTATGAAGGCTCTTGGAGATTCTTGGAGACTCTTGGAGACTCTTGGAGACTAGCTTGCAAAGGGAAATGGCAAGCTTATATAGATGGTGGAAGGGGATTTGGGATCCCTACAATCATGGGATTGGCCCTATCCTCAAGGAAGCTTCCATGAGAGGTGGAAAACTACTTCCTCTACATGGAGAACCGGAGCCAAACGTCCCAACTCAATTTAGAGACCAGTTCAGGAGTTGGTTGGAGTCAATCTTCCGCCATTTATTTTTAAAAAACACCCTTTATTAAGCCTGGCGCGAGTGCAACTCTGAGACAGAGCGCCAATTGGCGCGCCCTCTTTGAAGAATTTCCCCCATTGGCATGAGTATAACACAGGCTAGTCGCGCAAAGGATGGAAAGGCTATCTTTAGGGTTTTTCATAAGGATATGTATTCAGGGAAATGAAATTCCATGTCTAGGGGAATGCCATGAAAGTGTTTTCAGGTTATGTCACTGCTCATAGGTCACGGAATGAGCCCTCCAATGTGCGGGATGGGGAATTGCGGGGACGGTGACAAATTCTTGTGTAACAACA
>JAXQQM020076245.1:0-13644 GCA_034641835.2 Pinus albicaulis | reverse complement strand
GGGTGATTCCGAGAATCGCCCCCGGCAAGGCAGAGGGCGATTCCGAGAATCTCCCACGGCTAGGTGGAGGGCGATTCAAAGAATCATCCTCGGCTATGTGGAGGGTGATTGAATCGCCCTCCGCCCAGCCGGGGACGATTCTCACAATCGACGTCCGCCCAGCCGGCGGTGATTCTCAGAATCGCCCTCTACCCAACTGGGGGCAATTATCGGAATCTCCCTCCACCCAGCTAAGGGCAATTCTCAGAATCGCCCTCCACCCAGCCAGGGGTGATTCTCAGAATCGACCTCTGCCTAGCCAGGGGAGATTCTAAGAATCAACCTCCTCCCTGTTGGGGGCGATTCTCGGAATCACCCTTCGCCCAGTCGGGGGCGATTCTCAGAATCGACCTCCGCCCAGGCGGGTCTGATTCTCAGAATTGACCTCTACCCAACCGAGGGTGATTCTCGGAATCGCCCTACGCTATCCGGCCTACATTCTCGAAATAGCCCTCCGCCCAGTTGGGGGTGATTCTCATAATTTCCCTCCGCCCAATTGGGGGTAATTCTCGGAATCGCCCTCCACCCAGCCAAGGGTGATTCTTAGAATCACCCCCCACCCAGCCATGGGTCGGAGGTAGGCTAGGTGGCGTCATCGAGGGATGCCCAGTCTGCCTCCAACCCATGGCTGGGTGGAGGGAAATTCTCAGAATCACCCTTCGCCCAACCGGGGGTTGGAGGCAAGATGGGCAACCCTCGATGGTGCCGCCTGATCGGCCTCCGGCCCCCGGCTAGGTGGAGGGTGATTCTGAGAATCTCCATCTGCCCAACCGGGTGGCACCATCGAGGGCTGCCCAGCCTACCTCTGCCTAGCCGAGGGTTGGAGGCAGGCTAGGTAGCCCTGAATGGTGGTGCCTAGCCTGCCTCCAGCCCCCAGCTGGGCAGAGGGCAATTCTGAGAATCACCCCTGGCTGGGTGGATGGAGATTCCGGGAATCGCTCCTAGCTAGGCAGAGGGCGATTCCGAGAATCACCCCCCACTGGGCAGAGGGTGATTCCGATAATCAACCCTGGCTGGGCGGATGCCGGCCGGGTGGTGCCATCAAGGGCTGCCCAACCTACCTCTAGCCCCTGGTGGGGCAGAGGGTGATTCTCGGAATTGCCCTCCGCCCAGTCGGGGGCTGGAGGCAGGCCGAGTGACACCGTCAAATGAAGGAGATTGGGTTTTGGATCTATTTTCATGTTTAGGTAAGTTTTATTATACAAATTTAAATTTAAATATTTTATTTTTTACTTTTTATGTCTTTATACTAATTTTCTTACTTATTTCTTTTGTACTTGATGATTAGGTACAACACTAGCATGTTGCCTACCAAAAGGAAGAAATTGCATTGCCATTGAGAAAGACCCAGTGCAATGCAAATTTATTCAACAAAGAATTAACGCTCTTGAATTCCTTCCATATGCGAAGCAAGAAGTTGGTTTGAGGAAAGGGGATTTTAATGAATCACGTGTGGCAAAAAAAGCAAAGGAACCTCAACCACCATTATATGGAATGATTGGAAAGGGACACTTTGGAAGATTTGCAGACATGAAATATCCATTAGAAGATGACAATGACCAAAATGAAGTAGAAAATGTTGTGGAAGAAGCCATCAATGATGTTCTAGATGATCTTGAACATGTATTAGTTGATATTGTTGAGGATATTTAAGTTATGCTTGCAAACAAAGCTCATTTTTGAGATCTATTAATCAATTTTTCTTGTAATGTTTATACTTTGATATTTTATGAGAAGAATCCCTATTTTTTGCAAAAAACATGTGATTACTATTATTTTTCGACATAAAATTCAATAAAAATGTTATTTTATTAAGTTTTTTTGTTAATAATTTCCCAAAAAATAGTTTATTTAACATGTTTTTTTTTAACAAAAAGTCTCTAAAAGTGTATTTTTGCATTCTATTTGTATTGAATTTTTTTTTTTTCATATCGTTCAAAATATTGGTTTTTAGCGACAATTATTTGTTGTGTATTGAAAAATTAATTAGCAATACATAAACTTGTAGAAAATATAAACTTTATAATATTGACCTTTTTTTCATTTTTTATCTATGTGAAAAAGTGAAGAAATCATTACAAATTTTTATTTAAAATAAAAAATGTTTTTTTTCTTTTTAAAGCACAAGTACATAAATGCACTTAAAAATAAACAACTCATAGAAGAAGAAGACATTAGAAAATGTATAGTGTCAAAATCAATCCTCTGAAAAAACGTTGGTGATGATACACCATCAATATTCAAAATCGACATAAAAAGCATCATAGAAAAACAAATATAAAAAAAAAATTAAAGTGCCAAAAACATGCTCAAAATAAAGAAATTGATTTTGCATCACCACTTTTCAAAATCAGGTGTTTTTCTTGCTATGTCAAAAAGTAGGTACCAGTGCAGTTACCTATTTCATCGGTAACAGTGTTGAATGGAGAAGAGGATTCCATACTTGATGTGGGTTAGGATGATTCACATGATGAAGTGCAGCTGAAAGAAGCGCCATTGAAGTGGTTTGGAAAGAGATGGTTACATTTATTAACCAATTAAGGCCTTGCATTTGTTTTGATTATTGATGCAAATCTTTCCTTATTTGATGCATTTATTTGCCAATTGAATGCATTTATTTTTCTCTAGAATGCATGATTGCATGTTTATGCCAGGAATGTGTTTGAAAGGGAGATGTTGATGAATTGTTTCATGAGATGTGAAAATATTTTTGTTTTGGGAGAAGAATCGTCAAGTTATTGAAAAAAAAATCGTGTACAATAACTTTTGTTTGACTTGAGAGTCAGATGTTTGAAAAGGCATGTTTCTTCGACTTGTGTTTGGTCGATGAGTTTGTACACCAAGGTGTAAGAGTACATGGTGATGTTCACATGATGTGACATTTTTTGCTTCGAAGGAGCAAAAAGAAGAGATCGTCAAGCTATGTTTCTCACATGATGTGATTTTCAAGTTAGTGGTTTTTTCCTATGACAAGATGTCTCAGGATTTTGGAAGGTCCACTCTTGATAAAGACACTCATGATTAGCCTTCATTCTCAAGTCATGGCATGAGTAGCTTGTCAATAGTGGATTATGATGGAATCAAGAACGATAAAAGTGGACAAGATGCCAAAAAAGATTGCATCCAAAACAACAGTCATCGTAGACCATTTGATGTGTTGATGCCAAGAAGTGAAAGAAATAACGAATGCATTCTTCCAAATGTGGAATTTGGAACCATGGAGGTAAAAAGAATGGTCATTTCTTTTATTGTGATTACTGATATTGAAACTCATGGCTTAACTTGGAAAAGTGGTTTCCAAGGAAATGTTTGCATCGAATGCATGTGTGTGCAATGGAGGAACATGATTCTCAGTGGGAAGGCCATTTGTCAGCTTTTTAAGAATAGAGGGATCACTTTGGTACAACAAGTTATTTAATCAGTAAGCAAACAACCAACAAGTGTTGGATTGGGTTAGTAGCAAAAGGAGGAAATTAGTTGAAGTGCCAAGACATTTGCAAGGCAAGGCATGTCAGTGAACCCAAGTGGTTTTCATGAAGATTTTTCCAAGTAGAATCAAGTTCATAGAACTTGGGAAAGAGAAGAGTATTCAGCTCTCATCAAATAACCAATTTTTGTGGGTCCAAAACCCAGTTAGTGGGAAGGAGTGACCAAAATCTGGATTGGGGGCAAAAATTTGCTAAAAATTCAATGTACTCAGAATTTATCCAAACCAAAACGACCAAATAGGTATCGACACCAGGAATTTGGCACACTCCATTTCATCGAAAACCGACTATGTATGAGAAAGATAGAGCCTGTTGTCTGCTTAACCAAAAAAGTGATTTTTCAAACAAAAGTCAAACAAGGTCAAAGGGGTCGAAATTTGGTCAAAATGGGAATTTATCCACCCCAATGGGAAGCTGAAATGTGTAGAGCTATGGTTGTTCGAATCCCTAGGCTCATTGGCAATTTGTGATTGGTTTGTGGAGAGCCAATGGGGAGCTGACACGTGGCTAGCCCAGAGGTCGCCACGTGCCCCCCCAAAGGCCGAAATATTATTAAGTCCAAGGTTGAAATTAATTTATATGGCATGGAAATATTTTTATGTTGTGGTTGGGGGGAGGTTAGGCTTGACCCCATCACCTCCCCCACACTATGCATGTGACATACCACTAAGTTATACATTCGGACTTACCATATATTGCAACGGATTTATATTTGAATTTTCAAATGGTTTTTGAAAAGGTTTAAAAGGGCCAACCTCAAAGCGCCAACACTTACCACATAACCTTGTGTCATGACCATGGCGAAGTCTATTGCTAATGGCATGGATTTTAAATTTTAAACAGGTTTGAATTAACCTTAAACAATGTTTTAATATGCGCTAATCTGATTTTAATTAAGATTATGTTAAAACATGCTTAGAGCACCTAACCTCCACTTAAACCACACTTATATTAAACTAATCCAACCTTTCATAGTTGATTAATTTTGGTGGGTCCACTATTTTTGGTGACACCTCAATTTTTGTCTGGCTTAACTGGAGTTTCTCTAGATTTGGAGAAGGTTTTCTAGGAAATACTAAAGAAGCCATAATTATGGCATATTTCGACCAAATTAGGCTAAAAAAGAGTCAATCATAGATAATTTGGATGCTTTGAGCATGATGGTGTAGGTTGCAGAGGTAGACGAGCACTTCTATAAGTGTTTTTTCACTTTTAGGATTAAATAAGCCTAGGGCCACTAGTAGAGGAGGCCATGTCTAGATCACCTGAAGAGCATTTGCAAATCTTGAAGAGAATATTTTGAGGTTTTTGAGTCTTTTGAATCTAATGGAGCATGTTGCAAAGCCAGTGGATCACTATAGGTGCATGCAATTATAGAATTGAGCATTAATCCAAAGAGGGCCAAGCCATTGATGCAGGTCCATTGAGATGTAGCCTAGGAGGGGTGAACTCCGTTATTAGCTATTATGTAAGCTATTATGTAATGTATTTTATGTGTTTTATTTCTCTACAATTTAATTATTGTACATGTGTTTTTAACAGCTAATTAACTCATGAATTGCTCATAAAAAAACACAAAACTTGACACATAAACCCTCACATAACTAGCTAATTTGAGACAATATTAAACACATTTATTTTAATGCTGATGAGGGAGATAGCAAAAAAAAAATACTTTTCCGATATTTAGATCACAGATACATCTTGTGTTGTGTGATTTATAATTTATTTCTCTTGTTATGCGATTGTGCGATCATGTTTTGTTTCCACAAATTGTAGAATGATTCAATATTTTGTTTTAGTACATTACAAGATCAGATTGAATCTCATTGTTAGATTTTCTACATGGTATCAGAGCACTGGGAATCAAAATAGAAGAGAATAACAAACTTTGTTTTGAACAGGTTCTAATTTGAAGATTTATTCTTTAGGACCAACCAACAAATCAAGATGTATTTCAGTGGCTTGAGACACGAATATTCCCTTGAGGGAAATTCGAATTAAATAGCATGGAAGGATAGGATGGAGGTAGTTCTCAAGGACAATATACTGGAGGAATTCATAAAAAATAATATTCTTAAGCCCACAACAGTATATGCTAACCTTCTTTATGCATGGAAGAAGAAGGTGTTAGCCCCCTTTTTTGACAAGCAAACAGGGGGCTAAAATGTTTTTTGAGCCTTCAAGGAATGCATTTCCTACGAAAACACATCATCCTTGAAGCCTCCTTGTGCCTTTTGTCCTTTGATAAATCCTCACTACTGATTCCAGTTAAAAATCCTCTCTATTGTGAAAATGATGCTCAGAAAAGGCCTCCATTTGCCCCTTTTATCCCTGCAAATTTTCCCATTTTTACCCTTTTTCCCCTTTTTCAAAGTATCCATTTTAACCCCAAAAATCCCCTCCCAAGCCTACTAAATCATCCAATCTTCCCTTTTAACCTCACAAATACCCTTTTTTTGGCTTAAGAATCCACTTTTCCATTTACCGGAAGCCTCTTTAAAGCCTTAAAAACGTTGTTTTTTAAGCGGAAAACACATTTTTATTATAAAACAAGCTAAGCCCATTTTTGACCAGCCCCTTAACCACTTCCCCACATGACCCACACCTAGAAACAAGCACTTAAGGCCTGGGCTCTAATCGCAATCGGAAGAAACATGTGTGCGCATTTCTTTGTTACGTCTGATTTTCCCCGATGCGAGGTTTTTTACACTATAGATCGCGGGCGCATTTTCTACCGTTGATCTTTAAAAGATCCGACGGTTAGTGCTAACTCTGCATGCACCCGTCTCCTCTCTCCTATCACCCTCTGATTATACAGGAGTCGTTGATCTGTCTCCAGATCGGACGGTGGTCGCTCAATCGCACCATCGCAATCGCCCAATCCCATATTGTTGGTCCTCCCAATTGGCGCGCCCCGATTGGATCATAACCATCCATCCCAATTGATCCAACGGTCTAGATTATTCCTCACTCTACCCCCATGCCCCTTATTGGTCATCCCCGATCCAATTGCCACCGTTGATGTCCTTAGATCGGACGGCCAGAATCAAACCCGTCATTGACTGTTCGCCACTTAACCGACCACGCATCTCCCCTCATCGCACTCCATCTCCCACCGTCTGATCTTCCTACTCTAGATCCGATGGCTGAGATCCATATCATCTGGTTTTAATGTCTAAGCTTTAACGCCTGATATTTATGTGATATAAGCAGTTTTAGAAGGCCACGTGTCACTCAGCGACGTATATCGCTTTTTTTCGGGCGGATTTCAAAACCATTTTTCCGCAGCACGATACCAGTGGTTTTCCATCCAAAATCACCTTCCTCCCTTTGTTCCTACAACCTTCGTCATCCGATCTCAGCCGTCCACTGATCCTCAATCTATGGTCCATATTGCATCATGTCTCCGCCATAGTTTGTTCGTCGGATTTCCCTATTAACCTCATCGGATGATCCCAACCATCGATCTCCTCCTGAGATCCGACGGCTCACAGAAAATCACCCTCCACCCATGCTAGGTCCCACACCATAGGCCTCGCTTCATTCATTTTCCGTGATTTCTTTCGTATTTGCCCAAAGTTAAAGCTTTGGTGTTTTAACACTTAAGTGTTATTTATCTTCCCATCTGACTATTAACCCCTCCGTTCATTGATCCTGACCATTGATCACCGTTTCAGCATATGATCGGATGGTCTGTGACCCTTATCACATCAAACCTCCATCAGGTCATTTCTTCACCATTCTGCAGAATTTTCACCTGTTTTTCACCATTCCTCCACTGCAACCACTGTTTCCACAGTTGCGCCACCATTCCGTAGGATTCCACAACATTTCTTCTGCCACTCTCTCGATTTTATAATTGGTTTATTTATTGTTTAGGGTTCACAAGAGTGATGAATTCACTATGTTTTCCATAATCACAACCACAGTGATTCAGAACACAGAGAGGCCATTACAGCAGCGGCCAGTGTATCAGCAGCAAGGATTAAGGGTGTTAAAGCCCATAATTGAATATTTTATGCTTTAATCCACATTCAAAGGATAAAGACATAGTTTGAAGAATAACGCACATGAAACAAGCCATATCTATGTATATGTCAGCAGAATGTATTTTTCTCAGAGAGTACGCCTTCCTACAGAAGTCTCCATGCCTGCTCGAGTTCCAAAAGTCCATTTCACTGACAGAAAGCTTCCAAATACTGTCAGGACAGCCATAATGGAAGCATGGCAACCCATAAGACCTTCAGTCACCTTACCTGCTTCAGAAGACAGAACAGAGTGCCTTACAGCTAGAAGGGACTTTAAAGAAAACATTTGAGGTCAATATCGACCTGACAGAGACTCTGAACCAAACTACAGAGTATAGTGCAGAGCTATTAAGAAAAGTGGGTGTGGATACTTCCTCCACTCTGTCTTAATGGATCCATTTAATTTACATCTACTCCTGCTATTAATCATTCTCCTATGAGAACCCCTGAAGAACATATTGTAAAATTTGTTGATATTGTTAGTGTAGGGACTCATTCGAATGTTAGAACAATTTTGGGGAGAGTAGTTGAGTAGTGTGTAATGTAGTAGGCTGGGAGGAGAAAGTTTGGACTGTAATCAGCCATTAAGCTCAGTGTATGTGACTGGTTTTGCATATCAATTAATCAAGCAATTTCACAGGATCGTGGTCTATATTACGGCTGATGTTTCTCTTATTGCATTGTCTATTTACATTATTCATGCTGTCCATTTATTCCTTCGATAAGAATCAGTAAATTAGGCTTAATATATACCGTTGCATGGTACCTTTAATGCCCACTTCTCTTCTTATCTTTGATTTTTTCTGCTTAAAGTGTATTTAAGAGAAAATTCATGTAATTTAACTAGTGAAGATGTTGGTCCAACCCATTCTTGCTGATGTGTGAATTCGGGGTTTGCTGCTTATTTTTTCTTGTTGGGTTTAAGCTGCAAGAATTGGGATACCAGGGATTTAGTGTAAGCCCTATCCACTGGGGTCCTCTTCAAACATATTGGCCTTTCAAAGATCTCTTGAACTAGTGTCAAAGAATTGAAGGTTAAAATTCCTTCTCTAATCTTAGGCCTAGTTCTGTGTTTAAATATTAAGTTTTTTCCCTTTGAGAGTATGCTGAAGCAGATCTGGAGTTAGATGACCTCTGGTCTGATCTTAGGCTTCTCTTCATGTCTTTCCTTTTAACTCCTTATTGTTCCATTTCACCATCTAATTTAAAGATCCTTTAGTATAGATGACTTGCCCTTTGGAAAGTCTTGGCTAGTTTTTTTGCAAGTAATCCATTTTCATGACTCCATAGCCCAATGGATGCCACATTCCTAACCTATACTCTTTACCGAAACATCCTACTTCTTTGCTCCTTTCCTTCCATTATCTTCTCAGTTGATGATCTCAGACCAATCCAACAACCAACCTAATCATTTAAAACCCCCCTTTGTGCTTCATACCTAGCCTAATACCTTCAAATCAAGCTTCAAAGATATATGCCTTTGCCTTTATAGAGAGATCCATCACCAGGTTCAAGAGGACTAGATCCTAGGGCCCCAAAGTGTTTCTGATGTTTTCCGATCTTTTGGTCTTGCCAATCTGGCCAAAACACTGGAACTCCAACATAATGGTGACTTCGCTGGGGAATTGAGTGCATTTCATCTTGACCACCCTTAGGCACTCAAAAGACCTAAAATCTCTAGTTATATTGGTATTTTAATGCAGATGGTGGACAACAGCCTGTTTAAAACATTCACATTCATCCACCTGGTGACTCCACACTCCACGACTCTCAAAGAATCCACTAGAGGAAGAACCTGAAATATGGCCAGACCTCATAGAAGGGTAGAACATTAGGGTTGGATTTGGTTTAAATAATTCATTGTTTTTATATATCACTATGTTTTGTCCTACTTTAAGCCTGATCAAGTGTACAAAGATGAAACTCACATTGAGTATGGGAAAAACATAAAGCCTCATTCTTCATACCATGAGCAGACCTATACTCCTACGAAATACCTGGTGGAACAACAACCTCATGGTGTATCTCTCACTCCTAAAGAAAATTCAAGCAGCCATGAACCTATTGTTACACCACCCACTCCCACAAAGGTCATAAAAAGATATAAGCCTCTAGTTTTGCCCCTTATCTTCCAACCCCTTCCTGTAGAACTTATAAACTAGTTGCCTCTTTTTGATGGAGAAAAGAAAGGGGCCACTACTGAGGAACATGTTCAAAATCTTGAGGATTTACTTGACTTGTATGAAATAAAAGAAGATGATGTGCGTATTATAATTTTTTCCCTGTCATTACAAGGAAATGTTAAGGGTTAGTTTAAAAACCTTCCAACAACAAGAATTTTAAGCTTTCATCAATTTTCTCAGGTTTTCCTTGATAAATGGGCAGTCCCAAGAAATTTTTTCCTCATCTTGGAAGAGTATCAGAATTTGAGATGGCAGCTAGGAGAGATAGTACAAGAATTTTCAGCCAGGTTTAATAAGATATATAATGCAATACCTTCTGATATAAAATCACCTTTTGGATGGGCTCTACTGCACTATCCTAGTTCTTTTGACCTCGAGGTGGAATTCCATATAAGATAAAGAGAACCTTTGAGCCTGGAGGAAATGCAGAGCATAGAAATTACTTTCGAATACAACATAAAGTGCAGGGAGGAAAGATTAAAAGCAGCTAAGAAATACTGAGCAGAGAAAATAGCATAGATCTCTTTAGAGAACAAGCTTGAAAGATTGATGGAGACTGCCAAAACCCTGTTGAACATAGAAGAGGAAGAAAACAAGTTTGAAACTAGGAACAATGATTGGGAGAGACCTACTCCTAGCTGATGAAGGAGCTAGCACAACAAAACTAGTTTTCCCATATTCATATCAAGTTTTTACCATAGCATTTTTTAGCTCATTTTAGCCCCGAGATGGTTTTCCAAGGTTAGCTAGAGAATTAGCTATTGGTTTTTTACTTTTTCAAAGAGAATTTAACTATGTGCAAGTTTATATGTATCTCTTATCTTCAAGAGAAGTTCAAGATTGAGGACTTAGCTCTCAAATCACAACAAAGAAGATTTTTGTGCATTACAAGTGTGATGGCTACTTCATCAAGCACTGTTTCTAACCAATCTTCCTTAGTAAGGCTCTTTGACAAAGAGATGTTGTAGAAGCTCTACATCATGAGAGATATGGTGCAAGAGTTGGTTGAAGATAGGAAGGATAACACTATAATTCAAGAGAGGTTGATTTCCATGAAGGAGGAGAAGAAATAACTCATTGAAAAGATGCATGAGATGGAGACTCGGCTACATATTGCAAAGGAAACTGATGCCAAGTATGTGCATGAAAAATAGGTTGCAATTCAATTTTATCTTCAATTTCCTCTCAAGATGAATGTTTTGGTGTTTTTGAAAGACACACTAGAGGAGTAGGATCCAAACTATTGATGAATATGGGCTATGAAGGTAAATGATTAGGAAAACATGCACAAGGCATAGTTGAGCCAATTGTTGCTGATGAAAGGCCTAGGTATTTGGGTCTTAGTTATGGAAAACATGATGGAGAATGCTTCAAATACAAGGAGGCACATGAAGGTGTTCCAAGAAGGATTTTCATTACATTTTCATTGCCTCAAGCTTGTGAAGTTTGTGTTCATGAGGAATGCAAAAGTTTCTCGCCCACTTTGCAAAAAGATGCTCATAAACATGCAACTAATGAGAATGGAAAATAAGAGGATGTTGAAAGCTCTAAAGTCATTGAAGCCATTGTTGGTATTCTAAAAAGAGCCACTACCTCATCAAATTCACCTCCTCAACAAGGCAACAAAGGTGAATATCCAAAGTATAAATTTGCCTTTAATCAATTTTCTTTTGATTATGATAAACATGTGAAATATTCACATAAGATTTGGAGAAAATTTACATATTCCTTTTGTGGTTTGAAGAACCATACTGTTTCAAGATATTGGAAGAAGATAGCCATGCACAAGGAAATTTCAAAATAAAGGAGGCAAAAAGCCAAATGTCCATTGGACAAAGCAAACCATGTTTAAAAGAAGATGCAATTATTTTTCACTCATTGCCATAAGCAGGGTCATCTTGTATACAAGTGTTGGAATTTGTATCCAACAAGTCATCCACAAAATTTGAAGAAGGTGGAGAGAGATATTTACAAGAATAACAATGTTACTGATGAACGGGAACGATTACCTCAAAACGGGAACTCTAGCCCAAAAAGACTAAAAAAAAATGAAAAAACACCCCAAAAACAAAAAGTGTGTATTCCAGAACGCATTTTTTTTTCTCAAGGTCAAATTTCACCTTTTTATAAAATTATGCTAAAAACGAAATTGTTTCTTGAAAAAAGGATTGAAAAAACATCCTCAAAACAAAACAAGTTGATGCTAGAATAACAAAAAAAACATTGTGTCACACTTTTGACACATTGTAACAATGGAATTAAAGACAACATATTAGGACATTGAAAAATCGTAAAATTCTAAATATTTTGATAAATGATGTAAATATAAACAAAATCATGTCTCAAGGGCTTATCATTTCGAACAATTTTTATCCATGTTGTTAAACATAAAATATCTTGACTCTAAACAACCCTAAAATTGTAATTATTTTCAACCATAACATTAAAGATAAAATTTCGTGGTGCATAAAAACCTTAATGACAAGTTGTAAATCTCAAGTTTTTAAATCTTAAGTTTTCAAGATACTTGAACCATGAAATTATGGAGAAATTATATGACTTAAACAATTTTCAAAAATGAACAAATACATGAAAAAATTATTATTCATATCTTTGTTTGTTTATATATAAAAATATTACTTTTATTTTTATTTTTATTTTTTTTCTATATTTTAAATTATAATTGTTTTAGTTTTAAGAAAATTAAAATTAAAAATTAAAATCTTCTTATATATGTTTGTTTATATTTTAAAACACATTTTAATTTTTTTATATTTTAAATAATAATTGTTTTAATTTAAAAAATTAAAATTAAAATATAATTTTTTTTATATTTGTTTGTTTATTTTTTAAAACATATTTTTTAATTTGTTTTTATTGTTTTTTTATATTTTAAAATTTTAATTGAATCATTTTTTTCTTTTTTATTAAACAATAGATTTTTTTTTAATTATAATAGTTTTTGTCTAAAAAAAATTTAATTTTTTTAAATAGTTTGTGTTTGAAAAAAATAAAATAAAATAAAAATTAATTTGCAGTCCGCCGGGGGCCAGAGGCAGGCTGGGCAGCCCTTAACGGCGCTGCCCAGCCGGCCTCTGGCCCTCTGCTGGGCAGAGGACGATTCTGAGAATCACTGCCAGCTAGGCGGAGGGTAATTCGTGGAATCGCCCTCCGCCAAGCCAGTGGTGATTCTCAGAATCGTCATTTTTCCATCTGCGGGTGATTCTCAAAATTGCCCTCTGCCCAGGCAGGGGTGATTCTCGGAATCGCCCTGTGCCCAGTTGGGGGTTATTCTCATAATCGCCCTCTACCCAAGCAGGGGTGATTCTCGGAATTACCCTACGCCCAATCGGGTGTGATTCTCAGAATCACCCTCCGCCCAATTGGGGTTGATTCTTGAAATCACCCTCTATCCAACCGGGGGTGATTCTTGGAATTGCCTTCCACCTAGCCGGGGGCCGGAGGCAGGCCGAGCAGTGCCATCAAGGGCTATTTAGCCTACCTCCGGCCCCCGTCTGGGCAGAGGCAGGTTGGGCATCCATCGATGTTGCCACCTAGCTGGCTTCCGGCCCCCGTTTAGGCAGACGGAGATTCTCGGAATCTAGCCCCCGGTCGGGCGACACCGTCGAGGGATACCCAGCCTGCCTTTAGCCCTTGGCTGGGCATAGGGCGATTCTGAGAATCGCCCTCCACCCATCTTCGGGTTAGAGGCAGGTTGAGAAGCCCTCGACGGTGCCGCTCAGCCTGCCTCCAGCCCCCGACTGGGCGGAGGGCGATTCCGAGAATCACGGCTAGGCGGAGGGCGATTCCGAGAGTCGCCCCTGGCTAGGCAGAGGGAGATTCCGAGAATCGTCCCCGGCTGGGTAGAGGGAGAATCCGATAATCGCCCCAGGATGGACGAAG